>CAUYUJ010004758.1:464023-466523 GCA_963575745.1 Prorocentrum cordatum | reverse complement strand
AGTACCAATAGTGTTAGTATTGTAGTAGTAGTAGTAGTAGTAGTAGTAGTAACTGTAGTCGTAGTAGTAGTGGTAGTGAGTATAGTAGTAGTACAATAGTAGTAAGTAGTAGTAGTGTTAGTAGTAATAATAGTAGGATTAGTAGTAGTAGTAGTACTCGTAGTAGTCGAAGTAGTAGTGGTAGTAGTAGTAGTAGTAGTAGTAGTAGTAGTAGTAGTAGTAGTAGTAGTAGTAGTAGTAGTGGTAGTAGTAGTAGTAGTAGTAGTAGTAGTGGTTGTAGTAGTAGTCGTAGCCGTCGTGGTGGTAGTCGAAGTAGTACCCGTAGCAGTAGTAGTAATAGTAGTAGTAATGGTGGTCGTGGTAGTAGCTTGGCTGCTATGATGCGCCTGTATTGGATACGCAGGACGTGCCGGATTGACAGGTACTGCATTGATACGTTACGTATTGGTCCAATACGTAGGCCGTCTTGGGGTTCCGCATTGAGCTCCGTATTGAGTTAGTTGCGTATTGGGATCTTCCTCCTCCCATTCTTTTCTCTTGCAGCTGCTCTTCATCACCCTTCACAAGTTGGTCACCGTGCGCGGCCTCGTCTGGCGCACATCTCGTGCGTGTGTCGGCGAACTGTGGCCGCCTTCGGTCCTGCCCACTGGCTCGCAGAGGAAAAAAATCCGCGTGGGCCCAGGGGCCTCAGTGGAGAACGAGGAGACTCGGTGGAGGCAATGGGGCCAGTAGGGAACATTGGATATTCTGTGTTTTGACGCCTCCTCAGAGGTGGACCTCGGGCCCAGCGGAGGTGTTATACGGGCCCCTGGGAGCTGTTATGCGAACCTCTTGGGATGGACCCAAGGCCGGTGAGCATGTTGGAGTCATCTTGGGCCGTCTTGGGATGCGCCCAAGGCCTACGATAGGTCAATTCGGGTTGTCTTGGAGCACGCTCTCTTCCCAACTGACCTCCTCCCACCTTCCATCTGGGGGGAGGGGGGGGGCCTTCGCGCGGAGGGGGAGCGGTGATCCTGTTGGAGTCATCTGGGGCCTTCTAGGGATGCGCCCAAGGCCTGCGATAGGTCAATTCGGGCCGTCTTGGAGCACGCCCTCTTCCCAACTGACCTCCTCCCACCTCCCGTCTGGGGGAAGGGGGGGGAGGCCTTCGCGTGGTGGGGGGGCGGTGATCCTGTTGGAGTCATATGGGGCCGCTTTGGGATGCGATCTAGGGCCTTGGGCCTGGGTAGATTCGGCGTTCCGTTTCCCGCGCTCCGCTCGCCGTTCGCACTGGGGCGGTCTTAGCGAACCCTGCCAGACAGTAGCGAATCCTACCAGACAGTAGCGAACCCTACCAGACAGTCGTGTCACCAAACAGTAGCGACTGTAGCGAAGCTTACCAGACTGTAGCGATCCCTACCAGGCAGCACCAGACAACAACAATTTTTACCAGACGAGGGCGTGGTGTCCATGTGCCCACGCGTGGGGGGCTTCATTGATCCGGGGGCGGCAGGTGGCATTCGAGGTGAATGCGGCATGACATGCTCGCCCTCCTCATCCTGCTGCTTCTCTTGCTCCTCCTTCTCCTCGTCCTCCTCCTCCTCCTCCTCTTCCTCGTCCTCCTCCCCCTTCCCTTTCCCTGCACCCCTTCCTCCACCACCCCGCCCCTCCCAGTCCTCTCTCTGGCCACGTGTCGGCCGCGTATGGGGGCGAGGGCAGGCGGCGAGGAAGGACGAGGTGGAGGAGGGCGGGAGAGGGGGTGCATGGGGTGGGGGGAGCGCGAGGGGGGGGGCAACCAGGGAGACAAGGAGGCCGAGGAGGAGAAGGAGGAGGAGGAAAAGGAGGAGGAGGCGGAGGAGCAGGGGGGGGAAGATGGGGAGGGGGAGGGGGAGAAAGAGGAGGAGGAGGTGGAGGAAGAGGAGGAGGAGGAGGAGGAGGGAGGAGGAGGAGGAGAAGGAGGAGGAGGAGGAAGAGGAGGAGGAGGAAGAGGAGGGAGTGGGAAGAAATGTGTTTTTACGCTTCCTGTGGGGTGGACCTGGGGCCCAGGGGAGGTATTATACGGCCCCCTGACGTGTTATACGGGCCCTTGGAAGCTGTTATACGAACCTCTTGGGGTGGGCCCAAGACCGGTGAGCCTGTTGGACTCATCTGGGGCCGTCATCAAATCGGTTTGATTTGCCGCTTGCGCGCCACAGCGGGGGGGGCACAGCTTTTTGTGCCAATTCAACGCAGCTGTCTGCCACCCATGAGAAGTTTCCGAAAAGGGCGAGACTGGGAGGTGTTGTAGCGGCACTGGCGCCGAACCCATGCGGTGACGCACAGGAGGCGTTGTAGCAGCTTCAGGAGGTTTTTTTAGACGCCCCGGGAGGCATGTGCGGCCCGAGGGGTGGGGGTTTTATTAGCGGCCGCGGGGAGGCGTTATAGAGGCGCCAGGGAGATGTTATAGCGGCCCCCGGTTTTTTTTCAGGGGCCCCGTGGAGATGCCATGCGGCCCCGGGGGGGTCATAACGGCCCCGTGGGG
>CAUYUJ010004758.1:434240-459240 GCA_963575745.1 Prorocentrum cordatum | reverse complement strand
CAGTTCCCTATGGGGCCACGAAGCGTGTGAGGGGTCCGCCGAAATGGGTTTGGGGGACACATGCGGGCACCCCGGGCCTTCGGTGGAGTTCCCGATGGGGCCACGAAGCGTGTGAAGGGTGTGCCGGCACGGGTGTGGGGGGGACCGCATGCAGGCACCCCCATCAAGGCCTTCGGTTGAGCTTCCTATGGGGCCACGGAACGTGTGAGGCGTGTGCCGGCATGGGTGTGGGGACCGCATGCAGGCACCTCCATTAGGACCTTCGGTTGAGCTACCTATGGGGCCAGGAAGCGTGTGATGGGTGTGCCGACATGGGTGTGGGGACCGCATGCGGGCACCCTCGCTAGGGCCTTCGGTGGAGCTCCCTATGGGGCCACGGAACGCGTGAGGGGTGTGCCAACACGAGGTTGGTGACAGGAGGAGGGAGGAGGGGGGATGAGGAGTAGAGGAGGAGAACGCGGGGATTTTTTTTACATATATATATATATATTTATATATATATATACATATATATATATAACCCAACACCACAGGACGGTTGGGAACAATTGTTGGCTTTAGCTGGGCGTTTACATTGGCCCTGAAGTCTGTGTGTTTGGCTGCGGTCGGATGAGCAAAAATAAGTGCACAGGGGATATTTAATAGGATTTCGCCGTCAACGTACTCGTCCCTAGTCCAAATCTGGGGGGGTGCGTCCGTGGGGCTCAGTGCGCCTGGTCGGGAGCTGTGGCAGGAGAGTGTTCACGTGTACTTTTGGCTTAAGAAAATGCAATTGATTCACCGCTATTCCACAATCCTTTTGGTTGAGGGCTGAAACATGGAAGCGCGGAGCTGCGTGCAGTTCCGCAGCCGAAGAACCACTTCTCGACTTTAGCAGCGGAACGACGTCGTGATGGAGCAGCAATTGCAACCGCAGCAGCAGCAGATAGCTGACCTACTGGCCACGGTGCATCAGCTGCAGCAGCAGCAGAAGCAGCAACAACAACACCAAGCAGCAGGACAGGCAGCTCAACAGCAGCCAGTTCGCGTCGCCCAGCGATTCGAGGGAGTCCTGGACGTAAATATCATAAGGAAGGTCAAGCAAGTCGACGGCTCGCGGAGCGCATGGTCGACATGGGAGTTTCAGTGGCGAGCGTATATGGTGGCGAACGACAAGCGCTACAAAGACTTCTTCGAGAAGCTAGATGACAAGACCTCGGACCAGCTGGACGACGCCACGAATGCCGCGACTAGCGTGGACGATGTAGACTGGGAGGACCTGAGCACACAGCTCTACTGCATGCTGGAGCTCGCGGTGCCAGAATATTCAGCGGGTGAGACCATCATGCGTAACGTTCTACACGGAGAAGGTGGTCAAGCGTGGATCCGCCTGAAGGGCGAGTATGCACCCAATGAGCCTGGCAATGTCGTGGCGCGTCTGAGGCAGCTCATGTCGACTCAGTTCGTGACGAACGCAGACGTGGCCAACGAGATCGAGAAGCTGGACCTAGAGACCAGCAAGTATGAGAAGGCGGCCGAGGAGCAGCTGAGCGACGACATCAAGAAGGGGATTTTGCTCGGCGCGCTACAGAACGAACGCGACCTGCAGAAACATGTCTTCCGAATCGGCGGAACCTGGCCACCTACCTCGACGTGAAGAACAAACGAGGTCCTGAGTGCCCTGAAGGCCCAGCGCAGCTTTGACGGCGATTCGATGGAGATCGGTGCGCTGACGGGAAAGCCGAAGGGCACAGGAAACGGCAAGGGTGACAAGGACGAAGACAATGATCATGCTACTAACAAGTTCGAGCCGGAGGCGAAGGACAGCCCGAACCACCCGAGGAAGTGGTGCAGTCTTTTCGAGAAGCCGAACCACGTCAAGGACGACCGCCGTAAGTTCAAGCGAGAGAACGAGGCCATGGCGGACGCGAAGAAGAAGGCCAACGATGGGCAGAAACAGCGCCGTGCCATGGGGGCAGCACTTGCCGCAGGTGGTGGCACGCTCCCTGGTGGACTTCCCCCTCCACCTGGGTGCGACGGCGCTGGCCAGCACTCGCAGCGACTCACACGCCGCGCAGTGCACGGGGAGCCGCAGTTGCCCGCCCCGACTTCATCGGGAGCAGCCTGGAGAGCGAGCACGACTCCGACGGTGCCGTCGGGCATGCGCGGGGCCAGCGGCTTCATTGCAGAGCAGGGCACGATCAAGCCGAAGTATAGATTCGCCCTGTCGGCGGAGCACTCGAGGCCGAGGGCGAGGTCGGCGGAGCCCAGTGGATCGAGGCGCAGCGCGGGCGGTGACAGCGTTTGCGTCTCAGGCATCCGCGGGGTCAAGGGGGTCGCGATAGATTCTGGGGCCCAGATCGCAGCGCGCCCTTTCGACGTGCTGAAGTACAAGGGCTACGTGCTCGCCAAGTCGGGCATCCCCAAGCTGCGGGCCATCGACGGCGCGGAGGCGCAGCACTGCGGCTAGACGGACGCGCGGCTGAAGCCGGGGCTGGACGTGATCCAGATTTCGGCGGAGGCTGCCGACGTGGAGTTCCCAGTGATGTCCACTGACGCGATTGCGAAGCAGGGCGTGTCGGCGATCCACTCCCCGGGGGGGCTGGATCGTGGGCAGCCCGATCTCACCCCCAGCATCGGCGAACAAGATGAAGCTGGGGGCGGATCGTGGCACGTGCTACCTGGAGTACGACGAGATGATGGGCGGCTCCTCCGGGGGCAAGCGGGCGGCGCGCATG
This sequence comes from Prorocentrum cordatum, assembly GCA_963575745.1. Lineage (NCBI taxonomy): Eukaryota > Dinophyceae > Prorocentrales > Prorocentraceae > Prorocentrum > Prorocentrum cordatum. The sequence continues at coordinate 456,523 of CAUYUJ010004758.1, read as the reverse complement.
GCGAGCATCGGCGGGCTGGGCGAGAGCATCGGCGGGCTGGGCGAGTTCATCGGCGAGCAGCTGGGCGAGGAGCTGTGCCTCAACGCGACGCGCGAGACCCTGCGCGCCCAGGGCCCAGCAACCGAGGCCCGACGGCAGCTGCCGACGGCGCTCGGGCCAGACCCCAGCGAGAACGCCACCTTGAAGGCGAAGGCGCTCGCGAGGCCTGGACAGCCCTCGGGCGAGGAGAGGCGGGCCCACGCAGTGCATCCATCATCTCCCTTTCAGGCCGCGGTGCAGCGACTGCGTCATGGGCCGCGCGAGGGGCGCCCCTCGCGAGGTGAGCACGCAGCCGAAAGGCGACGACGAGTACCCAGTCGTGGAGATGGACTTCTTCCTCGTGGCCACCGACGAGATAGCAAGGAAGTACCCCATGGTGAACGGCTACGTCGTGAAGGTCGACGACTTCAGGAAGCTGGAGCACAAGGGGCGCGGGGGGCTGCCCGCGACCTTGGACGTCGTGGACTGCAGGTCCAACGCCCCAGGCTCGCTCTTTGGCTCCAAGCACATGGGGGACTACAAGTCGCACTTCGTGGCCAAACTCATCGACAGCTTGGGCCGCGCGACGGTGATTCTGCTCGCGGACGGCGAGAATGCGATTGTCGCTCTGGCGGGGCAGGTGGAGAAGCTCAGGTCGCACTCTACGATAGCGCGGCAGGGCCCAGCGTACTCATCCAAGAGCACGGGGCACATCGAGGCCAGCAACGGAGCAGCGGCGGGACTACTCCGCGCGTTGCGGTTTTCACTCGAGACCAAGCTAGGCTGCAAGCTCGAGCTCTCGGACTCCGTCCTCGCCTTCCTCGCCAACACGGTCGGCTGGTACACCGCGAGGTTCCAGCCGAGAAGCCACGGAGGATCTAGCTGCAGGTACCTCTTCGGCCGCGAGTGCGCGGGCGAGGTGGCGGAGGTCGGCGAGCAGGTATGGCACCGCATCGCGGCTCGAGTCGCAGCGGGCTGGGGCAAGTTCGCGGCGCGCCTCGCGAAGGGCATCTGGGTGGGTAAGTCGGAGTTCGACGACCAGCGCCTGGTGGTCGACCTGCAGCGCGGCTTCTCGAAGGCCCGCTCGGTCCGCCGCATGCCTGAGGAGCTCCGCTGGAACGCTGGGCTCGCGAAGCAGATCGACGTCGCACCTTGGGCCCCTGTGCCTGAGCGAGTGAGGGCGAGCATCAGGAAGTCTACGTATATCACAGAGAACATGTCGAACACTTACGGCCCGACGGACAGCTGCCCGAAGTGCACCCACGGACGGGGCCAGCACAGCGAGCAGTGCAGGCAGCGCTCCGAGACCATCGCGCAGGAGAGGCTCGAGGCGAAGCTCGCGGAGGAGGCCAGGGGCGGGGCCGCCCCAGGCACTCCAGCGGCGCCGGGGCCAGCACCCCAGGCCCCCCCGCGCGTGCCTGCCGACGCGCGGGCAGCGGCCTCGAGTCCAGCGGCGGCAGCGCCCCCGACAGCACCCCCGCCAGTAGCGATCGCCTCGGCTTATTCTGCAGGGCCGGATTTTTCTGGCCTCCGCGCCTCTTGTCGTTGAGTCGGCCGCAGCATCGCCGCGGCAAATGGGAGAACATGTTAAATAGAGACTCGTGCTTGAAAGAAAGATTAAAGGCCCCATGAAAGCCCGCGCGGCCCGACGTAGATCAAGTAGCGCCAGCTCCGATAAACGTTCGCAAGGCAGGTCATGTCGTGCGCGCGTTCGACCAGCGCGACCCAGTCCAGCGCAACGAAGTCCAGGTCAATGCAGCCCCGCGTTTTGCAACAAGCTCGCTTTAGATCGCAGCCCATCGAAGCCCAGTGCAGTTCGGTTCTGCGTAGTCATCGAGCGGCGCACCAGTCCTGCGAAGCCTTAGCCGGCCCGAAATAGCACAGCTTAGCCCGATACCTTATCAGAGGGAAGTTCGATCCATTTTTGCTCCAGGCGGCCGCGGTCGAATCACGGCGGACGCAGTCCCACCGTTCAGGACCTTGTGTTGCGTGAAGTCTGGCGTGTTTTGAGTGCGCAATGGTGTTCGCTCCCGTGCCATTTGTGTTTTTTGCGCCTTGCTGGTGCTCTGGTTTGCCAAGAGGTGTCGTTCGATCATAAGAAGTTGTCTGGGCGTGCTTCAGCCATTATGTTGCCCCTCCTCTTTCTTCCCTTCCCCGGGCCCCCACGCGTTGAAGTTCGATTCGCGTGGTTATGCGGCTTCGTGCAGATGTGCTGGAAGACGCCCCGGGGCAGTGAAAAAATGCGCGTTCGCTTGCGTGTCCTCACCCTCGACTTCCTCGACTCTCCTTGTATTTCCGTCGGCGCGGCTCAGGTGTCGCTTCGTTATCAGAGGAGACCAAACTCCCTGCGTCGGCCCGCCTTTCTGCCTACTGCAGGCCGATGGGGTCCGAGAGGAGTTCGATCGGCATGGCCCGCCGATGGGGGGGTTCGGCGCCCGCTGCGACGCGCGCGCGATTGCCAGACCAGCGGGGGCCACCGCGCACCTCTCGCGTGACATAACGAGTCCGTCGTCGCGGTTTCTGCGCCCGCCCGCCCCGCGCTGACGCGCTACAACAGTTGCAATGATACGCCAGCGCGCGTGCGTAAAACGCGGCGGCGGCGCATTGGCGGCATCGAATTATCCATGAGGGCAAAGATTCCGGCGCCGATGGCGCAATGGCGCCGCTGGTGCCACATGTTCTATTGGGTCGCATCGACACGTCTTTATGTCCCAGCGAGGGCGCGACGCACATTGCCAATCAATGGGCGCGCAAGATGTCATGCCACAGGCGAACTTTGGAGGGGCAGCGGGGGGCACGACGTTCTTTTTTGCGTCGTTGCCTTTCGGTGCCGGGAGCATTTTGATCTTGCTCATTTCTTGGGCGGCGGGGGATGGGTGGGGCGCGCGGCGGGCTTGCAAGCGATTGGCGGGGCTGCGGGGGCTAAAGCCAGGCGCGCCTGGTGCCTGAACCCGGGCGCGGAATTCAACGTGGCCTGAACCGTGCTGCCCGGGGTGATGCCCGTGCTGCTTTTATTCTCGTCGCCGTCGTTTTCTGCCGCGTCCTTCTCTTCCTCCTGCGTTTTTTTGCCGACGCCGCTTCTTTTCCTTCTGCTTTTCTCGTCGCTCGATCGCATTCGCGCCCGGATTCCTGGCCAGTTTTCCCGGCCGAATTTCTCGGCCGGATTTTTGGCCGGATTCCTGGCCAGATTCCAGGCCGGATTTCCTGGCCGGATTCTCGCGTCGCACCGAGGCTGGATTCCTGGCCGGATTTCTTGGCCGATTTTATTTGGCGGTTTTGCCTGAGAGTTCGTCGAAAGAAAATTCGGCGCAAAAAATTCGGCGCAAAATTCGGCCCCCGCGCGCCCAATGCTCCACGAGAAAAATTCGGCGCGACGCCCTTGGAAGGGGTGCCCTGGCCGAAAAATATCGGCCGCTGGCGTGGCGGGCGGTTGCGTGGCCCCCGATGGGCTGAACGAAATTCGACCGTCACTCCCCGCGGGCCCAGAAAATCCGTTCGGTCAAATCGCTCAGGGATCAAGAAGTAAGTGGCAGTCTGTTCGGCAGACGAGTGGTCGCGCGCGCGCGGCAGTTATTTGAAGCAGCATGAGAATCGCATTGCCACTGACTTGTCGGGGCCAGCGGCCCATGGGATGGGGCGTGGAGGTCAAGGGCGCGGCTAGGTCAGGCGCGCCAATGTTTGATCGGACGCAAGAGGCGAGATTCCGCTGCCAGGGGCGGCCCGCGCGAAATTGGCAGTCATCCTGCGTCGGTTTTTTCAATGGAGTCCCGCTAAGCGCGTTTGGGTTTGACAGGGGAGGGAGGGCGACGGATAATGAAGGTGGACAACAACATTTTTTTGGGCAAAAAAAACAACGAAACAAAAACGCCAGTTTGGCTGTGCGCATCATGGCGACTTTGAGGGTCCATGAGACAGATGACGACGTCGATGTTCGTGTGAGTTGCCCGCCCTCGGCCTCGGGCGCTCGAGCGCCTCCGAAACCCATTGGGCGCCGTCCGACTCCGTGGGCGCTGGGCGTCCGGCAGAGGCTCCAGCTTCCTCCCATCCATTCGCCAGTCGCACCCGTTTTTCCCTGTTCGGTTCGACCGACTGATCGGTGGTCATGTTGCCACCGCACTTTGGCCCCGAGTCCCAGGCGAACTGATCGCCTTGCGAGGTCTGTGTGAACATGGTCATGGGGGTTCTTGGCGTTTCTCGGGGTGCCGCTTCTTGAAAGGGCGTTTCGGGAACAGAAGCGGCAAGCTTTTTCAGCGCGCACGAGTCGTCATTATTCGCCTGCGTTCGCGCGTGCGCTGCCGAGGGTGCAGCCTGGGCTACCAGCGTATCTACGCCCGTCCAGTCATGAACTCTTCCTCCCCTTCCTCCTTCTTACCGCCCCTCTGTGTTGGCCTCTTCTTGCTCTTGCGAAGTAGGTGCTCGGTGGTTTTCGCCCCCCCCCCCCCCGTGATTTCGATGAGTTGAGCATGACATGTGGGTCATTTGCGCGGACGCATTTGCCCGCAGTAGCAGCTGGGGCGTCCCAAAGTAGATTTTCGCGACGCGCTGGGGCCGCTTAGTCCGCGTGCGGGTGATGGGCGCCAAGTCGCCGATGCTCGCCCATGCGACGATTCTGCGTGGCGTTTTCGGCGGTCTTAGCTCACGCAGCAAACTTGCGCACGCGCGCGCGGTCGTTGAAATGCCCCTGCGCTGCCAGGGGCAACGCCCGATGATCGCGAGGGAGGTCTCGCACGTGCGGCCTCGCTGTTGCACCCTTTTTTTTTTCCTGGCGCGGTCCCGTTGGTTCGAATTTTGGCACATGCAGGGTTCGTCGATCTTTTCCCGTCATAACTGTTCGGTTTCTTGTATGTTGCGCTTGTTTTCAGCGGCGCTCGCGTTTGCCTGGAATTGGTTCATGAGTTCCTCGATGCGCCGACGGCCGTTTTTGAATTTCGCGCGTTGTCTTTTTGCGAGATATGCGTGGCGCAGTGCGGAGACCGCAGCACAGGCGATGCTGGTCACGCACGAAAGCCCTTCGCATTCGACGCGTTCCAAAAACATGCAATTTCAAAAAATATGTTATACAAATTCGTCATTTTCTTCTGCGCCCCGCCTCCTTGGTGAGTAGCGACGCCTGCGACCCCAGGGATGGGCGCGAGCGCGCCGAGGGCACTGGCGCGAGACCCCGTAGCAGAGACCTCGGAGCCGAACAAACGACCGAGGATCGGTGCGCTAGTGCAGGCGCCCGAGGTCGCGGTCATCGCGGGCCTCTCAGTCTGCGAGCTGGCGGTCTGCGAGGGGGAGGGCGACCAGGAAGAGGGCCCGCTCTGGGGCCCGATGCCGAGGGCTGAGGAGCGGTGCGAGGGCTCGTGCGAGGCGCACGTGGGCCGCTGTGCCTACCGACACGACCATGCTGGACAGCGTGCGCGCAGGAGATGTCTCATCGGCTGCGCCAAGAAGCTCAATCCAGACGCCGAGGTCGTTGCGAGCCCGTGCGCATTGTGGTCGAGACGTAGGGCGCGCGAGCAGCCCGACTGGAACCTTGACCCGAACTCGCCCGAGCCGACGGTGAAGATCCACTGCGGTTACTACGCGGGCGAGCCCCTCGACGAGGAGAAGTGCCAGAAGGGCAATGCAGACGAGCTCCAGGCCATGGCCGGGCACGGCGTCTACCGCAAGATCCGCATCGCGGACTGCGAACCTGGTGGCAAGCACGTCGGGGGCTTCCTCCCCATCGCGCGCGAGAAGGCTGGCGAGGTGCGCCGGCACTTCGTGGCGACGGAGGTGGCCCACCAGCACCGCGAGGACAACCATCAGGGTACACCGCCACTCGCGATGATTCGCGCGATTCTCAGCTTGGCGGCCAGCAAGCCCGACAGTGACGGACAACACCGACGGTGCATCCTCATCTGGGATGTCCGCAAGGCGTTCAACAGCGACCTGACCGAGAAGATATGCGTCCACCCAGGCAGCGAGCTGTGCGAGCGAGGCTACTGCTGGGAGCTGTTCAAGGGTTCGAGGTCCTGTACGGGGCCCGACTGGCCTGTCAGCTGTGGGGCGAGACCGTGAAGGCTACCTCGGACGACTCTGGAGGCAAGGCGCTGAAGTGCGCCCCTGGCATGTTCTACTTCGCCAACCTCTGCGGCGACGGCAACGACACCACGATGGGGGTCCACGGCGGCGACTTCACTGCGGAGGGCCATGTCGGGACGCTCGACCAGCTGGATGACGTCCTGAGCGTGGAGTACGAGATCACCTCATTACCGCCGCTGGGGCCTGGGCACCCTGGAGTTGCCCGCTACCTGAAGCGCGTCTGCGGCTACGTCGACCAGCTGCCCGAGACGATGCTGCCGGGCTTCTTCTGGCACGCGGGCCCGAAGCTCGCGACGGAGATCATCAAGTTCGGATCCAAGGAGGGCGCCAAGGCGGTCGACACCCCAGGCGCCAAGGCGATCGGGGCGCGGCTACGTAACGCGACGGGCCCGATGCCCGCGACCGAGGCACGCAAGACAGCATCAGCGGGAGGCCTCGCGCTCTACCTGGCGGCGCATCGGCCCGACATCATGTTCGCGAGCAAGACCGTCATGCAGGACGTGAGCAAGCCGAACTATCATACGAATGCGAGGCTCATGCGGCTAGCCCGATACCTTGAGGGACACCAGGTACTAGTCTGGTGCTACGAGCTGCAGGCCCTGCCGAGTATCCTGAGGGCCGACGGCGATGCAGACTGGGCGGCGCCGACGGCGGTGGCACGCAAGAGCGCATCTGGAGGCGCGATCAGGTTCGGCAATCACACCTGGGAGTGATGCTCGGCCAGCCAGGCCACCCAGGCTCTCAGCCGCGGCGAGTCGGAGTTCTACGCGCTCGGCTCGGTCGCGGCGCGGGGCTTGCAGATGAAGCTCTTCCTGGGCGAGGTCGGGATCCAGGTTCGCCTGGTGGTGGCCTCGGACAGCGCGGCCGCGCGGGGCATGGCCCATCGGCGCGGAGTGGGCAAGGTCCGCCACGTGGAGCTGCGCTACCTCTGGATCCAGGAGCGGCTACGACTCCATCTGTTCGTGCTCGTGAAGGAGGACACGCGCAGGATGGTGGCGGACATCCTGGCGAAGTATGTTGACGAGGAAAGCATGGCGACGCACCTGCGCGAGCCGAGCCTGAAGGTGACGGGCGCAGCCATGATGCCTCTTCGGGCCTCTTTTGGGCCTCTTGGGGCTTCCGGAGGCCGTCTTCGGCGCATCTTGGGGGCGTCTTGGCGCCGCTTGGGGGCCTCTTGGGGCCTTTTGGGGGCCTCTTGGGGCTTCCCGGGGGCCTCTTAGGGCGGAAGTCTCGAATTCTCGGTTCCTCGTCCCCCTCTTGGCCGTTTCTTGGGCCCGTCTTGGGGCCCTATTGGGCCGTCTTGGGCGCCTCTTGGGCTGTCCTGGGGCCTTCTTGGGCCGTCTTGGGGCCCTCTTGTAGGCCTCTTGGTGCGCTCTTGGGGGCCTCTTGGGGGCCTCTTGGGCCGTCTTGGAGTGTCGGAAAGCCGAAAAGGCGAGAAGGCCAAAATCATTCAAAAACCGATGTAAAATTGACGATTTTGGCTCCTGGGGCCCTCTTGGGAGTGCTCTTGGGGCTCTCTTGGAGCGTCTTGAGGGCCTCTTGGGCCGTCTTCGGGCCGTCTTGGGCGTCTTGGGGTGATCGCTCGTCGAGTCGAGGCCCTCTTGTACCCTTTTGGGGGTGTCTTCTGGCGCTCTTGGCTCGTCTTGAAGCTTTTCTGAGCTCCGGGACCCCCCGGGGAGGATGCGTATCTGGGTGGCGACCCCCCCCCCCCCGGCGGGGAGGGTAGGGAGGGGCTTCGCCACGACTCAACTACGACGTTGCTCAATGTCGCTTTGGCTCGCGCGCTCAAGGAGACGGGGAACGACGAAGACGACGAGGGACAACGGAGACGGAGACGACGAGGACACGACGGACACGACGACGACGACGACGACGACGACGACGACGACGACGACGACGACGGTGATCCACGCAAGACGACGACACCGGGATGCGTCTTCCACACGCCGACAGGGTCGGCGGATTCTGCACAGCGTGTCTGATATGGCGGTCATTGTCAGAGCCTTGCGAGCACGTTGACTTCTCCGCCCAAGTCTGTGCCGTCGCCAGCGCCCACCGCGCGCCTGGGAGGCACCGCGCGCACGGGGCCCGGGCGCTGGCCCGAGCTCGCCGCCCGCGGGCGGCCGAGGGCGCTGCCCATGGCGGGCCTTCTGCCGCCCTGCGGTCGGCGTGCCGGAAGTCCGAGCCCTGCCCTCGCCGATCAACGGCTCAGGCGACTCGATGGGTTCGGAAGGCGTCGAGTCGGCGTCAACCCAACATACTTCTACTATATGTGTGTCGCCCCCCAGGGGCGACGCGCGCACCGAGAAATCTTACAGTATATGGCCACACCGCTCGAGAAACGGTATACTACAAGATGGGTATACTATATGTTCGGGTCGGACGCGCACCTCCGAGGCGGACATATCGTATTAGCATGTCTGTGTGCGTCCCATCGAGCACGCGGCGAAATCTGAACCCTGCCCTCGCCTCCCGTCGACTCAGGAGGATCGATGGTTGGGGGGGGGGGGGAGGGTTCGGGTGTCGCCAAATATTCAGGTTCCTGGAATGAGCTGTTTGTCGCACTCCGCAGGGTGCAGTGCGAAAGGATCTGACCGTGATACGCTGGTCTCGCGAAGGTATCTCTCGGGGGCCCGTGCCGCGGGGCCTAGCCAGATCCTGGCGCGCTCTGTCGGTACTGCGAAGCGCCCGAAGCGCAGCAGTGCGAGGCAGTGGTTGCAAATACACGTCCGAATGCAAGCTTGGCTCAGGCGCTCAAGCCTGCGGCCTGCTTCAGCCCGACGGAGGCAATGTTCCGCCCGAGCAGGTGGATGTAGCAGCGCTGCCCCTCTCGGGCGCATCGCCCACCCAGGGCCGCACCACTCCACCGCGAGGCCGCCAAAACTAGTTCGCGGCCGCGCTCCTGATCGCGAAGCAGCTGGAGGGGCCAGCGCTGTCGCCGGCGCCGTCTGTCAGGAGCCTATGCCCAAAGAGGCCTCTCGGAGTGCAGTGACGCCCCCGCCTGTGGACCCGGAGGAGAGCACCGCCAGTTCCGCCACGCCCAGGGTGTCTATCGGCGACTTGCCGCGTCTCCCAGACCGAGGGCCAGGCTACCGGTCGGAGCCCCGGCTAGGGTGCTGCATCGTCTCGGTGATCGCCGTGGCGTGCTTGGCTGGCATGCACGCCAAGTGCCTGGTACAGGTGGCCGACTCCGGCCTGGAGGGTGTGCCCCAGCGCATGAGGTCGTTGCTGGCGCTGGTCTGGGCCGAGGCCGCCGCCGCTGTGCTCTCCACCCTGTACATCTTGTTCGGCGGCGCTGGGGTGATCAGGCGGGGGCCAGGCACCTGCTACCCCATGCCTTCGGAGGTGGAGGAGCTGCTGTGCAGCGGCCAGACCACGGAGGGTCTGGACAACATCAAGGGCAACGGGCGGCCTGGCATGCCGGACGGAACATATTGCGTGCGTTGCTTGGTCTGGCGGTTGCAGGAGCAGAAGGCCCACCACTGCAACATTTGCCAGCGATGCGTCGCAGGTTTCGACCACCACTGCGGCGTCTTCGGGCGCTGTATCGTCGCAGGGAACATGGCGTGCTTCATGTGCCTCATCCTCATGCTATTTGCCAGTGGCATCACTGTGCTGATTGCAGTAGCCTCCGACGGCGACTCTGGCATCACGCTCGAGTCCGACAATTCCAGCTTTGCACCTCCGAGGCGTCGGTGATCCGACTGTACTCCGACGTGCATTCCGCGGCATCTCGGCCTTTGTGCGCCAAGGGCGGGCTCATGAGGCCCCCACGCCATCGCCGCCGGTTTCCTCAATGAGCTCGCCTAGCACGCCATTGTGGGTGTGACCCCCTCAGAGAAACGCGCACACTGACTCTATTCCCCATGTGGCGCCGGCACCCTTCCCTCCGATGCATGTCGGAGGGTCTGAAAAAAGGATGTTCTGCCAAACCAGCCGCGGATCGAAACATTCTCGATTTTTCGTCTTCTCCCGGGTTTGGTGCAAAACCACGTTTTCGACTGCGCGACACATTCGCGCGTAAGATGCCCGCGTAATGTCGCGCGTAAGCGCTCTCGTTTCCAATGCAGCGTGCCGCGCTGGCAGCCCGCCCAAGTCGCGGCGTAAGGTCGCCACGCCATCTTGCGTAAGATCCTTCTTTGTTTGTCGCTCAGGTGAAATGTTCGAAGCCTTGGTCAGCAGTGTCGGCCCGGACGAAAGGGGGGGATTGGGAAAGGGGGGGGTACGAAATCTGCTGCATGCAGCTGGTTTCGGCCTCGCCGAGGGGCCCATGCCTCGATACATAGCCGCCTCCAGCGCCGGGAGGCGCCGGGAAAATCAGCTACGTGAGCTGATTCTCAAACCCCCCCTTTGCTATCCCCCCCTTTCGCCCGACCCGACAGTGCCCTGGTTCAGGGGGTCCCGGGCGTGGTGTGCACCTCCCCCCGTGCCATGCAGTGGGCGACAAACACCTTCCGCCTCCGCGGCCTGCCCCTGGGCCGCGCCCCCACAGCCACGGGGCGCTCTTGCGATGATGCCCTGCGCGGAACGTATCCGTGCGACCGCATATCCGCCGGATCGCTCCCTTCAGGAGCGAAAGAAGGACGTACACGTACATGAATCCACGCTGGTTTCGAGAGTACGCATTGCGCAAATGTTCGTATCACACGGCCAGTCTCGCGGATCGAGGGGCCGTGTTCATGTACATAGCTCGGCGCGTACATCCTTTGTGGGCTCCCTATCCCTGGAGTCCATCGGCTACACGTGAGAGTGACCTTTCGCTGGAGTGACCCTTGGTGCGGGCCCAAGGGGCTCCCCCGATCGCTGAGCGCGAAGCGGCAGCCGCGGCCTGCGCGCCCAGCTGTGGCCACCCCGCGTCCCCCGTGCAGCTGCGCACCAGAGGTCACTCTTACCCAGGGTCACTCTCACGCGTAGCCGAATCCAGTCCCCGAGGGCGTGGATATGGATACGCTCGCCGCTCGTGAAGTGGGGAGGACCTGCACACTTCGCAGGTCCCCCGGGTCCATGGGCGCCGCAGGGGTCTGCTCCTGGGGGCACGTCCCAGTGGGTGATGCCAGGATGCGTCTCCTGGGAGGTTAGATTCAGTATCGGCGCTGGTACATCTGGGGTCGGAAGCCAGCTCAATCTGGCAAAATCCCGCTCATGTCGGTCTGGTACCGTTTAAGTTGGCTTAGTCCCAGGCTTTGGCCTAATCTGGCTGTGTGTGTTGTGGCGCTTGGATTTGGTTGTCATGGCCCTTACATCATCGTTCCTAAAAAGACTTCCGCAGTGGCCTTCTAAGATGCTAAGTGTGTTGGAATTGAGCATCCCTGAAGCTCCTCCCTCCTCCCTCCGTCCCTACCTCATCTCTCCTCCCTCCTCCCTCCTCCCTCCCGTTCCCCCGCCGCTGCAGGCTCGCTATGCAGCCTCAGAGTTGCATCTCTCTCTTCGAGTGCTTCGAAATGATCTTGCATTGCGCTTGATTATCGTGTAGTTGCTGGCTGTTATACAGGCTGTCACGGAGCTTCAATTGGTCATACGGTCATAAGGTCATTCCCCCTCTGCCCGCGCGTGCGGTGGGCCTCACGTGCTTGCGCACGCACACACACAAACACACACACACACACACACACACACACACACACACACACACACACACACACACACACACACACACACACACACACACACACACACACACACACACACACACACACACACACACACACACACACACACACACACACACACACACACACACACACACACACACACACACACACACACACACACACACACACACACACACACACACACACACACACACACACACACACACACACACACACGCAGGCGCTATGGAAGTCGAAGTGGTCACGGAGTCCAAGAAGCGTGCTGCTGAGCTTGATGGCCTCATCCAATCGCTCGCTAAGGTCCGCCCTGCCACGCCCGAGATCGACCTGGTCCTGCAAAGGTACAGGGGTGAGCGAGAGGCGCTACGTGGCACCATTTTCCAAGCCAAGCCAGAGTCGCAGTTGCAGCGCTGGCAGTCCACCCAGGAAGAGAAGAGGCAAAAGATCGCCGAGCTCCAGCAAGAACACGCAGATCGTGAGAAGCAGATCCAGGACTCGCGTGCCACCCTCTGCGAGCTCCAGGCGGAGCGTACCAAGATCTGCGATGCCGCTGCCGCCACGGCACCCCTACCTGAGCCTCCTGCCGCTGGTGGTGCTGCTGATGATCGGTGGAGTCTTACGAAGATGGCCCACGTCCTGGAGCAGATGGGACTGGCAACTGGCCTTCAAGAGAAGGTGCAGGGAGTGGTGCAAGAGATCAAGGCAGAGGATGCCAAGATCCAGGAGGCCAAGCGCCTCCAAGCGATGCAGGAGCAGCAGGAGCGTGACGCTCGGAAGGCTGCAGAGGATGATGCCGCCGCTCAGGCAGCCCAGCAGCGAGCAGGAGCAGCAGCCTCAGAAGACGAGGATGTCAACGCAGCCACGACCGAGGAGCTGCGGGAGTACCTCAAGAAGTGCGGCATGGAGGTGCTGGCAGGCAGCTCTGATGATGATGATGATGATGATGATGATGATGATGATGATGATGATGATGATGATGATGATGATGATGATGATGATGATGATGATGATGATGATGATGATGATGATGATGATGAGCTCCGCGCTACTGTCAAGCGCATTCGCGCCGTGCCCTCTTGGCAGGAGGCTAAGCGCCTCAAGTCGCAGTGATCTGGTTGACGTCATGATGATGCCCTTTCCAGAAACAAAGCCAGCTGAGGGCCAGCTCAGTGGTACGGCAGCAGTGTCCCATGCCGATCATGTTTGCCACGGTGGGTTGTCAATCTCATAAGCGTCAGTTGGGCTATTGGAGCCGACCCCGTATGCCCAGGGGAAAGGGCTGACTGCATGCGAGGCCCACCGCGGTGGGGTGGCCGATGCCCTCGCACATGATGCTGCACCTGGCGGCCTGGTGAGGCGATGCGACGCTCGCACCGTCGCCCTCCCAGTAAGTCCGAGCGAGGCCCACCGCGGTGGGGTGGCCGATGCCCTCGCGCATGTTCTTCCCCCTGGCGGCATGGTGAGGTGCAGCGACGCTCGCCACGTCGCCCTCCCTGTAAGCCCGAGCGAGGCCCACCGCGGTGGGGTGGCCGATGCCCTCGTATATGAAGGAGCGCTTGGCGGCCTGGTGAGGTGCAGCGGTGCTCGCCCCACCGCCCTCCCTGTAAGCCCGAGCGAGGCCCACCGCAGTGGGGTGGCTCAAGCCCTCGCACATGGAACCACTGCAGGCAGCATGGTGAGGTGCTGCGGTGCTCACCCCATCGCCCTCCCTGTGAGCACGGGCGTAGACCACCGTGGAGGGGTTGCTGATGCCCTCCGCGATGCTTGCCCAGACGTGGCTGGTGGCGTGCTCCACAACATGGATGATGACGGCGACCCCTTTGAGGACCTCGACAGGCAGCCGGGGGACCATGAGGCGAACGAGGAGCCAGTGCCGCCACCAACGCCACCCATGGGGAGGTCGGCGCCGCCCGAGGTGCTAGTCTCTAGGAGCAACCAGGAGCCAGGAGTAGGAGGTGGGCGACGCGCGGCGGCCCTGGCCGATCAACAGGACGCACCAAAGGTGGAGGCAGATCGTCGGGGTTTGCAGGTGATCACCGTGAATGCCAACTCCTACGGCTCGCTCACCAAGTACCTCGCCAGGTGCACGGCTGACGTGGCCCTTGCCCGAGAGGTGCACGCTCAAGGGGCCAAGTTGCACGAGGTGCAAGGTGGCGCCCTCGACGTCGGCTGGAAAGGCCAGTGGATCGATGAAACCTCAACGTGTGAGGGTGGGTCGGAGGGTGGCATCGCTGTGCTGGCTCGGTCACCCAGGCCCCCTTCCTCGAGAACGGCGTGATCTGCGCAGGCCGCATTGGAGCGGGCCTCGTCCATGCTGGCCAGCGTGGGGGCATCGCCATGGTCTCGATCTACCTGCACACAGGAGAAGGTCGCACCCCGAGGAATTTAGCCCTGCTGTGGGAAGCGTGCAAATACGTGCGACGAGTTGCCGCCGCAGGTTACTCTTGGCTGATCGCTGGAGATTTCAATATGTCACCATCAGAGTTGTTGGAGCATGACTGGCTACACATGATCCAAGGGAGGTGCTGTGTCCCTGACCACCCCACGTGCTTGCAAGCCACGCCAGGCACCACGATTGATTTCTTTATCCTCCACAGCTCGCTGGTGGACGACGTGCCCTTCCAGGTCGCTGCGCAGTGTGGCGCATCGCTCTGGCCGCACCAGCCTGTGATGCTATACCTGCCCAAGGATAGGCTCCAGCTCAAGAAGAGGGGGCTCAAGCAGCCAAGGGGATTTCCCAAAGTGGCGGCGCCTGGATGTGCCAGGTTCCCCATCGACTGGAACCCGTTCTTTGTCTGCATTGAAGGTGCCGACACGCCAGAGGACCTCACCCAGGCCTGGGATATGCTGCTGGCTGGCATCCTGGCCAACCGTCACGGCCTGATCGGCATCAGACGGAAAGATTACCTGGGCAGAGCTGGTGCACCTGAGCTTCGTGACAAGGCAGTGGCGTGGGCGCCCGCTAGGCCGCGTGCGCGGCATGGGCGCAACGCGACGGCGTGGGCTGTAGCGGCCAGATGGGCCCATCACCTCATGTCAGTCCAGGCCGCTGTCGCCAACAGGATTGCTGAGGTAAGCGGCAACCCTTCAGAAGCCAAGCTCCAGCAGCACGTTCGTACCATCGGGCGAATCATGCACGAGACGACTGTCTACCAGCAGCGCTTCCAGAAGCAGCAGCACATACTTCGGCAGCTCGACGCTGAGGCACAGGCATTCTTCCAAGCTGGATTGCGCCACTTTGGTCACCCCGACTTCCAGGAGCAAGCGCAGCGCATCATTGGCGAGAGCAGTGCGCGCACGGCAATTGCGGAGGCGCAGTGTACCCGGGCATGGCAGGAGCGGGCCAGGTGCAGCTTCGAAGGCGGCGCTGGACGAGCGCATCGGTTCACGAAGTTGCGTAGCCCAGTTGAAGTGCCCCCCACCCATGGCACGGGGCAGCCGTACGAACTTGCAGATCGGGAGCTCCAGGTGTGGACGAAGATCTGGAAGCATCATGGGCTAGGTGAACCCGAGCTGCCGCCCGACGCGCAGAGTGGGCCATTGCTAGAGCCACCCACTGTCGAGGAACTGCGGAAGGTGTTCATGTCCTTCCCAGAAAAGTCTGCTGTCGGCCAGTCTGGCCTACACCCTCGGCAGCTCATGCACTTGTCCGATCAAGCAGTGTTAGCTCTGTCGCTCATGTTCACAGCGTGCGAGGGCAAGCTCGGATGGCCACCACAGAGGCTAGTCACGCTCCATGTTCGGATGCCCAAACCCGATGGGGGGACCCGCCTTATTGGTTTGCTTAATTCGATTGTCAGAATATGGAGCAGAATGAGAAGGCCCATCTCGGCAGCTTGGACAACGTCGCAGCGCAGCATGCATTCATGGGGCACAGGGCCAGGTCGGAGTTCGTCGGCGTCAGCCTTCTCCCTCAGCCTGGACAACGAGATCGCAGAGGCGCAGAGCCTCAAAACGGTGACACTCATGATTGATATGTGGAAGTGCTTCGAGTTGGTGTCGCCACACATTCTTTTTCGAGAGGCTGTAGCAGTCGGGTACTCGCCGAGATTAACGTGGATGTTAATGCAAAGCTATAGCCAACCCAGAACGCTCAGGGCGCACGGGAGTGAGTCATCCATGTTCACCTCGTACCAAGGTATTGTTGCGGGTTGTTTACACGCCACCACAGTTTTGGAAGTTCTCATGTATCGAGCTGTGAGAAGGCTGTCAGCGCTGTGCCCGACAATTACGCCGCGGCAGCTCGTAGATGATTTATCACTGCGCTGGGCAGGTTCGGCGAGGGACTGTGCCTTTGAAGTTGCCGAGGCCGCAGATGAGGTCACGGAAGCCCTCGAAGACTTGAAGCTTCCTGTGCAGATCAAGAAGCTTGGTTTGGTGGCTTCAGATGCGCATACAACAAGGGTAGTGAGTCAGGTGGCGAAACGACGGCATATACAACCCAAGAAGTGGATGCGCAATCTAGGTCATGAGCTATCTTCAAGCCGACCTCAACGCTGTCAAGAGGCCGCCAGGTACGCAGGTCTTTCTCAGCGAGTACGGAGGCTACACATACTGAAGAAGGCAGTGGGCTGCCGACGCATGGTCAGGATCCAAGCAGCGGGGTTGACGCCTGCTGTGCTGCATGGAGCCGCTGTTGTTGGAGTTGCCGAGCACATCCTTCGCCCAGTTCGTACTCTAGCAGGCGTCCTTGCAGGTGTCAAGCCAGGAGCGTCGCTTACCATGGGGCTGTTAATGCAGTCAAATGCCAAGTACGACCCGATGTTCAATGCCACCACAGATGTGCTGTTTCTCTACGCTACCTGGATATGGGAAGCCAGAGCACCTCTGCATGAGCTGCAGGTGGCCTGGCAGCACATGCACGCGCAGATGGCCCGAGCGGAGAGTTGGGCCAAGGTCAGAGGACCTCTAGCGGCAGTCTGGATGTCGCTCCGACGCATTGGATGGTCCATGTCGTCAGCCCACGAGATCGTCACCGATTACAACACCTTCTTCTCGCTCCTCCAGGTTGCGCCGGGGGGCTTCCGCGACCTCCTGGAGCAGGGGATCCACCGCTGGCAGCTGAGGAAGATCCAGGAGCACATCCCAGAGCTCCAAGACGAGCAGATCTGGCTCAAGGGTCTGCGAGCTTGTGTGGCAGGGTCGAGAGCGGCGCGGCGGTCCACGGACTTCGGCGCCCTGCAGTGCCTGTGGACAGGCGCCATGTGGCCACGAGAGAAGAAATGGAGACACGGCTTCGTCAAAGAACCTAATTGTCTTGCTTGTGGTGCGCCTCGTGAAACGCTTGGCCACATATGGTATGACTGTCCGAAGTTGTTAGAACTTCACTCGGTCAGAGATAACATCGATCCCGAGCTTCAGGACTCCCTGAGAGTAAGCGCCTGCTCAAGACGCGTGAGAGACTGCGTAAGGCTGCCATGGATACCCTCGGCCCCCCTGAGTTTGATAATGTTGCTTACGCTTGCGCGTTGCCGCTGCTCCCGCCAAGCTCCGAGAGGCCCGACAGGACTCCTGAGCAACGGTTTGAGTGGGGGGACCCCACCATCCCTTGGGCTGGAACTGTTTACACGGATGAGGCAGGCCAGGGTATGGAGTTCTCTGAGGTGGCTAGGTGTGCGTGGGCGGTGGTGCAGTTAGACCCTTCAGGCCGCCCATCCAAGGCCCGCTTCGGGAGTCTGCCAGGGATCCAGTCGGTGCCCCGAGCGGCGAGGTATGCAGCACTGCAGGCAATCGAAGCTTCTCCGAAGGTTGTGAGAATAGCGCATGATCATCTTTCCCTTGTCCAGGAAGGGCAAAGCTGGAGCGAGCGCGAGGCTATGGGCACCGCTCGCCACGCTGAGATCTGGAGAGCGATTCGAGGCGTGGTTGAGCGGCAGGCCAGGCCCCATGCGTGGCTTGGCAACGCGTGGGCGGACTTCTTCGCTTCGGTTGCGTTGCATGTTGTCTGTCATAGCCCGAGCTTTCATACGACTTTGGAGATACGGCTTACAGAAGCTATTGCAAATGCTAAGTATGTCTCCTGGGCTGGTGCGCAAATCTTAGGATCAGAGCTCTGGAACCCGTCCCAGCCTGAGCCTCGGGCCCCCAGGCCTCCTCCTGCGCCTCCGAGGGTTGCCCTGAACCCGCGCCAGCTCATCCATTGCCGCGGAGGGGTGAGATGCCTGAATTGCATTATCTCGGCTTTTACCACTGAGACGAGGCGTGCAATCGAGTGCCGACCTTGTCGCCCCACGCTGTTGAAGCGGCAGCGGGCAGAAGCCCTCTTGCAGGCTGAATGAGTCACCAGCCCTGCCCCTGCCCCTTCCTCTAGTGCCGTGGCCGCAGCTTTGACGGCAGCTGCTGTCGCATGTGGTGCTGCGAGGCGCGATGATAGCCGTGAGGCCAGTAGGTCCCCGCGAGGGAAGCCTCATGCGGGGGAGGGTGCGTCGCCCCAGCCGTCGTCGGAGGGTGGTGGGAATCGTGAGTTGCACAAGGCCATTGTGGCCCGTCTCCTTGCTGCTGCTTGAGGCCCTTCGGCGGCCACCCCCACGCCCCCCTCTGAGGCCTCTGGGGGAGGAGGGGGCGGCGGGGAGCGCGGCGGAGCCAGCAGCTGGAGCGAGGCGCGAGGCTGTGCGCGGAGAGCGCGCGTGACCGCCCCCCCCCCCCCCCCCCCCCCCACCCCCCCCCCCCCCCCCCCCCCCCCCCCCCCCCCCCCCCTTTGCCACTGCCACCCCGCCGCTGGCCACGGGCGCGGCGGCTGCGGCTGACGAGGCCCCTCCCCCGAGGGGCCAGGCCGCCCGTGCGCATGCCGCGGCCGCTGCTACCGACGGGGATAGGGGTGGGCCGTGCGCGGGGGCTGGAGGTGGGAAGGTGCTTTCGCGCGCTGAGTCTCGCGAAGCAGGAGCTGTGCAGTCACCCGTCCTTGAGAACGGGCATGAGCTCCTGACGTGTCCCCCATTCGTGTATTGCAGGCGGTGTGGCGGAGTTGCACAGAAGCAGAGTCGCCTCTTGTCGCAACCTGTGCTCGGGAACTGTTCCTGTCCTGCACTTGTGCAGGACTCCTGCAGAGCGCGAGCGAGCGAGGAGACGGGGCAACCTCGCGGCTGGGCCCCACCCCTCGGGTAAGCGCCTGGGCTAGGGTCGGGGCCGCTCGCGAGGATCCCTGCTTCGCCCTTTGAGCTCGTGCAGGCCCTTTTGGCCTTGCTTTAGGGGGTCTGGGGAGCGCTTCTGGGCTTTCGCGCCTCCTTGAGCCTCGAGAGCCCCTGGCCTCAGCGGCCTTCTGGGCAGGGCTGTGTTCGTCTCACTCATGGTTCGGACGCTGTCCCTTCGGTAGCTTGACACACACACACGCACACACAAACACGCACACACACACACACACACACACACACACACACACACACACACACACACACACACACACACACACACACACACACACACACACACACACACACACACACACACACACACACACACACACACACACACACACACACACACACACACGCACGCACGCGCACGCACGCACGCACACCCACGCGCGCACACACGTATGCACGCACGCACACGCACGCACACACACACACACACACACACACACACACACACACACACACACACACACACACACACACACACACACACACACACACACGCGCGCGCACGCACGCACGCACGCACGCACGCACGCACGCACGCACGCACGCACGCACGCACGCACCCACGCACCCATTCACCCACGCACCCATGCACCCCACGCACCCATGCACCCACGCACCCACGCACACGCCCACGCACACGCACAGACGACGCACACCTTTTGGAGGCAGATGCCCAAGGCAGCTTCGAGAATGTCACCGATGTGTCTAGGGCTCTCATAGGGGGCGAGGGTGGGGCGGGGCTCCCTGATGAGCAGGAGCATCAGTACGAGGATCGTGTTTGCCC
Organism: Prorocentrum cordatum; assembly: GCA_963575745.1. Taxonomy (NCBI): domain Eukaryota; class Dinophyceae; order Prorocentrales; family Prorocentraceae; genus Prorocentrum; species Prorocentrum cordatum. The sequence continues at coordinate 436,898 of CAUYUJ010004758.1, read as the reverse complement.
AGGGGCGTGGGATGTGCCCAGCGCTGTCCTTGAGCGACCCGCTCAGGCTCTCTCCTTGCTGCTCCTGGGCCCAATGAGGGTGGTGAGGTGTTCTTAGGTGGGTGGTCCCTAGTGGCGCTTGCATTCGCATGTTGTTCTGCTCCGCGCGCTTGGGGGGTGCCGAGTAGTACCGGCTGTGGGGTCGATGCGCTTTCTCCAGCGGCTCTCAGAGCTTCCTCCTGGAGGCGGGGGAGGAAGGCGATCCTCGGGCATGGCGTGCCCCAGATCGGAGCTGGGTTGCAGCCCTGCGATGTGCAGCGGGCCGGCCCAGGGGGCAGCGTAGACGTGGCTGGAGGCGTCTATGCCTAGTTCGTGGTCGTCCAGGCATCCGTCGTGGCTGACCAGCTTCTGGCACTGTTCGAGGAGGTCAGTGGGCGAGTCCCCAGGGCCGCACAGGTGAGGATGGAGGTTGAGCACGTACTACAGCACGGCGGCGAGGGCGGGGTCGTCCAACGCGCGCGTGCCTGTCTTCCGTAGTTCTTCGCCCATCCTGTCCCAGAGCGGGCTTTCGTGCGGAGTCTGGACGCAGAGGGCTCGCTGGTCGGCGATTCATTGGCACTTTCGCTCGTCGCTGCGGTGGTCTTGTTTCGCAGCTAGTCGAAGCTGCTCCTCCTGGGGCGGGGCAGCGGGGCGCGGGGGCCGATGGGGTCCGCCCGCGTTCTGTCCGGGAAGAAGTCGGGGGGCTCGCTGAGTATGCTCCGCTTTCCTGGGGTTCCCTCGAGGCTGGTCCAGAGCCGGGCTGATTCTGCCATTTTGCAAGGGTGTGCATTTGGGACTGTTGCCGCTGCTGCCATTCTGGCATTCAGCATTACGACGACGCCGTCCTGCGCACGGGCGAAGGCGACGTCGATGCGGTGGGGGTCGTCCACGACCCCCCACAGTCCTGTGGAGTGGGCACGGGTCGCGCAGAGGATGACGAGGTTGGCCTCGCCCCTTTGTCTTCCGTCGATGGTGGACACACTGGCGAGGCCCTGCTCAACCAGGCGGGGGCAGGCTGCTTCAATGCCACGGAATGAGAGCCGCAGGCCGTTGAGTTCTGTGTGGAGGTGCCGTCCACAGATCGGTCCAGAGGGCAGGGCTTTGCTTTTCCCAGATCCTTGGGCGGGGCGATAGTCTGGTGGGGTAGGAGCGTGAGAGTGCGACGATTCGCCCCGGGGGGGGAGCCGCGCCCTTCCCTTTCCCTTTGTCGTGGTACGTACCGGGGAAGATGGGGGCGTTGGCAGGCCATCCTGTCGTGATGAAGGCCACTTGGGCGCTCGTGGCCAACAGGTGGTCCTCGATGGTCTTGACGATGCCGCAGACGGTCGCAGCTTCCCTGGGTTAGGGGCCGTTCTGCCGCCTTTTCGTGAATTATCAGGACCCACAGAAAGTCGCCTGGCTGGGCCCCGTAGCGAGGGTGGCGGACGCCGTTGGCCCCAATGAGAACGGGGTCGCCGTCCTCGTCTCCTGGGGAAAGGCCGGTGGGAGCCTGCCCGACCGGGGAGGCCTGCCTCCAGGGGGTCCCGATGATGGGAGGCGTCCTGGTGAGTGGCTGAGGAAGGCTAGAGAGGAGCTTCCAATTGTAGAAGGAAGCAGACTCCCACTGAATAGTGCTGGGGTGCACGCGGTAGCATAGGCTGAGCAAGACCTTATGCTGGTCGGAAGTCCATAGGCCCTAGGGAGTCGTGGAGTCGGGCGAGCACTGGAATCCCCAAGCCGAGCGAGGCGGCACGGGGGGCACGACAGTGGTGCACAATCCGTTCTTGTCGCCACGCAGCACAAGCCGGCCTCCGCTGTCTGTGAGCGGCGACGGGCAGGGGGATGGCTGCTAGGGGTTCCGTGGGTTGCCCGGCCTCGTCGTCTAGGATGGCGATGTGCAACATCGGGCTGTCAGGGTTGGCGAGCTCAGTCCCCCGTTCGAGTGTGGCACGTACGAGCCGGGCACTGGCCAGTGCTTGATTCCTCTCGCGGGTGATGGTTTTTGGGCCGATGTCGCTGAGAACCAGGCCGTGGGTCTTTCTGTGGCGTCCGGTTGGGGTGAGGTCACGGGCGGCGGAGTTGGTGTTTTTGGTTGGGTTGGCCAGCCTGACAGCGGCCTCGGGGGAACCGCGGCCCTTGTTCAGCTTGCCGGCTTGGTTGGCGTCGAGGTACTCCGCGGGCATGTCGGCACCCATGTTGAAGCCCGGGAACAGTCCAATTGCCCAGTGGTGCGGGGCGCAGAGCAGCCAGAGGTCGATTAGCGCTGCTGCGGTCTTGGTCTTGCCCGTGCCAGGGGGTCCGTGCACGAGGAGCACAATTGCGTCGCGGGATTGGTGAGGCGCCCTGGACAGTGGCCCATTCAGGCCGTGGCGCTCGGCTGCGTCGTCCGCCAGGCTGGGGGGCGGGGGGTGGCAGCGGGCGCTGGAAGACGCTCCTGGACCATTCTCCCACCTCAGTGCCACCTAGGGGTTCACCACCCCACCTGGAGCAGCGGGTTAGCCGTCGGGATCATTGGCCCAGAGGTTGGGGTGGCTGCAGCACGTGCTCTCAAGCGACTCCCCGTGTCAATCGGCTGTGCCCCAGAGTTGACGCTGGCCTTATCGGCAGCGGGGGCAGAACGGAAGGCCATGTGGTAGGGGATGACGTGTATCGGGATCCTGG
>CAUYUJ010004758.1:394240-429240 GCA_963575745.1 Prorocentrum cordatum | reverse complement strand
TCCGACGCGGGGTGCCTTCTTCGACAGACTCCCCGCTCGACTCGCTCCTTTTGGCACTTCGCCAAGTATGCGCCCACCCAGCAGAGGAGTTTGTTTGACAAACGAACAGCACACACCCATACCCATGGGGGGGATGGAGGGGGCTATGGGTGCGTGTTGTCGAATGAGTGTCCCCGCTCGAACGGGAGCTTTCCCCGGGGTCCGACAGCCCGCACCCATACCTATCGCCAATGCTCCTCCCTCCAACCGCCCTACAGGTATGTGAGTGGGCGTTATATTTATTCGTCATCATGCAGTCGTAACCTACGTTCCCGAGCCAGCACGCAGGATCTATTTGGAGTGCGTGTGTGGCGCCATGCATGTCGTGATTCAAGTTTCTCGTCCCGTCAGCAATCAGCCGCTATCCCGCCTTGAGCTCTGTGCTAGCCCCGTCATTTCAGGGGGAGATGTGCTAGCCCCGTCATTTCAGGGGGAGAGGTGCTCCTCCTCCTCCTCCTCCTCCTCCTCCTCCTCCGCGTTGTCCTCCTCGTTCTCCGTCCCCTTCCTCCTTCCACCTCCTCCTCCTCCTCATTCTTCTCCTCCTCAACCTCCTCCTCCTCCTCCTCCTCCTCCTCCTCCTCCTCTCCGTAGCCGTTTTGGCTCAAGTTCGATACAATCTCCCTGGCGCTTCGAGCTTGGTCGCTGCCGAGGGGAGGTTCAGGCCAGCATTCGAGAGCAGGCCTCAGACACAAAACGTGCTGCCTGCACGCCCTGTTTGTGCACTTGGAGCCACCAGAGTCCCCTCTCTCCGAAATGCAATTACGACGGTGAAGGGTGGACATCAAGCCAGCCGCAGTGTGAGCCGTCATGTTCGCAAAGATCGCACCCCCCAAGGCCAAACGTCGCACATCATCGAGCCGCCCGAGCCATTCCAGAGGCAAGCGCAGCCGGGAGCGCTAGCCTGCCCGGGGGGCAGCCTTTGGGCCTCCGGATTTTGGAAGGCAGCGAAGCCGCGATGATGGGCGGCATGGCGGTTCCGACCTCGTCATTGGTTGACCCGCTCAAACAATCAGGGCGCGTCGTCTTTGATCGAGCCAGGTTTTCTGCTAGCAAGGTTCCATCCGCTCCTCCGTCTCACGCTGCGGCGCAGTGTGGCTGCAGTGGTGTGCAGTTCTCGCAGGTGGAGGCATCATGTTGGTGGCTCGTCTGGTGGGGGGAAAAACAACGATTTTCTGCTAGCAAGGTTGCCATGGGGGTCGAGCTGGAAGCTTCGCTCAAGGACGCGGGGGCGCCCGTCGAGCGCCCGATCGCAGCTGCCGACCCGAGACTGGGTGCCATGTGGTGCTCGCGGGTGGCGTGGGCCCACGCTCCTCTCCAGGATGAGCCAAGGCACGCGCGCCCTATGTCAGGAGGGAAAGAAACACACAGACACAATTAATCGGCGATTCCCGAGAAAATATGGGAAAATATGGGAAGTGGGGGGGGAGACAGAAACCCCGAAAATATGGAAACATATGGGGAATCCTTTTATTTGTGTGTATTTATTTGTGTGTCCCAGGGCCCCTTCACTATGGGAAACTCCAGGAGTTTCAGGAGGATCTGCGGCAGTCGCTTTGCCGCTCGTGGGCATGGGGCCACCGGGTGTTTTCCGCCAGGCTACGCATGGCCATCGGGCATGTGGCGCCCACCCCTCGGGCGCGCTGCAGCTCCGACGTCGAGCGGGCGCGGCGATCGCTGGGCGCGAGCGAGGGCGATGTTTTCAGGTTGTTTTTCGAGCCACATTGGGGCAGGCTGGCCCATGTGTCGCCGTGCTTAGGCAAGTGATCTCGGAATAGGTCAGATCGTGGATTTCGGCGCCGATCTTCCCGCCCGCGCATGCGACGGGTGCGATTGCCGTCGCGAAGGCCCAGTGGGCTGGCATCGAAGGACTTCTGGCGGCCTTGCAGGCTGCCCTCCTGCAGGCGGGGTGGGCTCCAGATGCGGCCGGCGCTTGGCGCGGCTGTGGGCCCCGTTGGCTGAGTGATTGAACCTTTCCTAGTGTGGGTGGCCTCATTTTTGCCGACAATTCAGCGCGGATGTCGCGCGCTGAGGATGAGAGGCAGCGGGCCGCCGTCCGCGCGGGGGCGCCCTCGAGCCGGGTGCCGACGCGCAGTTGGCACCTGCAGAACGGAAGGCCTTCTCGACGAAGGGCTCCCTTGACCTTCGGGGCGCCGCGTTCGCGGTGGTCTAGGTCGGACAATGGCCTCGGGGCCTCGAGGTCGAGGCGGGGCGCGATGCTGGCCCGATGTGTTCTCGCTGCGAGAAATGCCGCGATGCGTTGCGTCGGCGTGTCTGTGGGCGCGGGAGACATTGTTGCATGATGGTGACGATGATGATGCCTCAACTGGCTGCTTAAGTCCCGCAGCCCTTGCGTGCGCTGGTGCTGGCCCCAGTTTGCATCTGGGAGGGGCCCCCTCGTCTGCTTGCGCGGTGCCTTGTTTTCGGGGGGCCCCAAGCCTTGGCGTTCATATCTTTCCATAGCCTTGCCCTCTCCTGGACCTCCTGGGGGGTCGGCCGCACCGTTGGTTTGGTGGTGGGTGAAAGGGCCGGCGCGCCTCTGACAGGCGCGGGTGCCGATGCGGCGCGGCTGCGTTTCCATGTTCTTGGAGGCTGCCGGCCCCGCGCAGGGCCCGTCTTGGAAGTCGAAGTGAGGTCTGGCGGGCGCCCTCGCGGGCGCGATTCAGACAGTCCTCAGGTCGAAATTTATCGCGCTGGCGTTGGTTCGTGAACGCGCCGCGGGCCCCGTGCCCGGCGCGGGCGGATGGGGGCCCCGACGCCCCTGGCACCCCCCCGGGCCGAAATTCTGACTTCCGAGCCAGGTTTCGGATTGCCGCTGAAAAGCGCGGCCCCGGGGGATCCCATGCGCTTTGGGCGCGATCTCACCTTGGAGAGGAGTCAGGGTTCAACGCGTCTTCTTTTCGAAGCTTTCTCTCGCATGGCAACGCTGCTGCTGGCGAGCGGCTGGGAGTGGGCGGGTCGGAGGCGGCGGGATCTCCCAGTTGTTCAGGCTGATCCGTTCGCGGACAGAGTTGCTCGGGGGCGGAAAAGAGGGGGGTGATGACTAGGGGGGGTGGATATCATGGCGGGGGCCATGATATTTCCCCAGATTTTATGGCGCCTCTTCTTATTTTATTACGTCCCTGGCCCCCCCGCTGGGCCGCGCACATGCCGCCGGTCATGATTTGCACCCCCCCCTCTTGGACAACCCCCTCTTGGCCGCTCCCGAGTTGCGCTGCTCGCGCGGCGTCGTGCGAGGGCCATGGTTGATTCCTTGGATGGCGTCCGAGGGCGCGAAAGCTCTGGAGGCCTCGCGGCGGCATTTTCGGGCGAAGTGCTCTGACCGTTGGCGCTGCAGCATATGTAATATTATCGGCGGTCGCGCTGACTTGCTTCGTTTTGCAGCCGCGCCTTGTCAGCCTGAGTTTCGAGGGGCCCAGGCGATGGATGCCCCTGGACTCTCTCAGGTGTCCCCTCCTTTGCTTCCAGGTTTGCGGGTGGCGGTTGCCGGGCGTTGGTGGGGCCCGTTGAAATTGCAGGCGTTGTCTTGCGCCGTTCTCCCTGTCGCTCTCTCTGTGTCGGTCCTGCATGGGATGAAGTTTTGCAGCGCTCGTGGATTTGCTGCTGCTGTTGATGGGCGGCAGCTTTCTCGGTCATGCGCGAAGTCCACCTAGAAATGCCTGGATAATTTGAGCAGGATCATGGCCGGCAAAACTCCTGCGCGCAGAGGCCCCCCCCTCCAAAAATTGTTGATGAAGCGCAGATGGCAGTGTCCAGCCAAGTTTTCGGTGGGGGGGGGCACGGGGTCTGATCCCGTGCCAGCCCAGCTTGACGATTGTCTTCGCTACCCTGTTTTTCCCTGGTCTGGATTTGGGAGCCAAGGACAGTGCGCTTCGGGGGCTGGCGGCCTGCCTTTGGGGCCTTTTTCTGGCGCCTGTCTTGGTCCTGGTCATTCCTTGGCGTTTGGGCCCAGGAATGCGGGATATAATTCGGGTGGAGCTGCGGCATTGGGCGTGCGCCCAATGGGGAGGGAGGCTTTCGATGATGCTGGGCCATCTGAGTCGAGGCTTGGAGGGGCGGGGGGAGGGTTGTATTGCGGTCTGCGCAATGCGCCCTCGCTCGCGACCGCCCACCCCCCGCCGCCGCCCGACGTTTACGACCCCCCTGCTACCAGGACCGCCCTTCTGGGATCGGGGAGGGCCCGAACCTCCTCCTTCTTCTCCGGCTCCTCCGGTCATCCTTTCTCCCACCACGCACGTTGTGATTGTAGTTCGCCTCCTCGTCCTATTTTTCTTCCTCCTCCTCCTCCTCCTACTTGTCTTCTTCCTCCTTTTCCTCCTCCTGCTCCTCCTTTCTCACTTTCTATCCCTTCCTCTGGCGCGCGCGGGGCCGAGTGCTTGGTGCGGTCCCCTGGCGGTGGCCAGCCGCCGCGTGTATTGGGCAGCGAGGGGCGGGTGTCGGGGATCGAGTCGCCTGTGCGCCTTGACGCGTCGAGTGCGAGGCGCAGCTCCGCTCAGGGCGCGACCGTACTTTCCGTGGTGTCTGAACAACGGCATCTTATCTGAGCAACGGCAGTCTGTGGTTCACTCGTTCAGTTTTCCGACTACAGCATCTCATCTTTCATAAACTCACTGGCGACAGCACCATCTGAATGCTGCGGCCCTTCCACACTTCCCTCTTGGGGCGCGTTTTTGCGCGATACAGACGTTTCGTTCGTTCATTCGTTCAGGTCGGAAAAACCTGAAAAACTTTCGCATTTTTTCCTGGGGTGCACGGGCAAGAGATGAGACTCCTCCCGTTCTACCATCGCCGGGGATCGGGGGCACCGCCGCCGCGCAGGAACCCGTATTGTTCTCCAGTCGTCTCTCGATCTTGACGAGTCTTCGTCAGACGGGACGCGCGAGGGCACGAGGGATTTTGCCGACAGGACCAGTGACCCAGGGGTTTTGCTCCGTCGGCGCCCTGTCAGATGCATCCTGGTCGCCGGCGCTTCCCCCGACAGCGGTCAGACCGCGCCATGGAAAAAGGGCAAGGATGTTCCAACGGTGCTCCTGCGTCCTTGCCTCTTGGGCCGCTGCGTAGCCTCTTCGGCGCGTCCGGCTCCGCTCAAAAAGTTCAGCTTGGGCGTCCAGTGCCCTTGCGTCCTCACCGCGCGTCCTTGTCGTCGGGCCTCGTGGCGGCGTGGCGGTGAGGGCGATTTGCGCCGCGGCAGTGCTCGGGACAGGTAAGCTACGCCTTGGTTACAGGGGCGAGATATACCAAGCAGAAGGACCGCCTCTTGCTCCTGCTCCGCATCTTGCCGGAGGAGGGGATGCAGGAATAGAAGGAGAGAAAGAGAGAGAGAGAGAGCGAGAGAGGGGGAGAGAGAGAGAGAGAAAGAGAGAGAGAGAGTCATCTTGTTTCATTACTATTAAGACTCATCGTCATACACCCACGACGCAGAATAAGAAAGTTGATTTTTCAGTTTAGCCCCTGCCAATTTCTTATGCCGCGGCCATGTTCAGCGCGCCAGGGGCTGCCACTTTCTTACAGGCCAACTTTCTTAAATCGTAGGCGGCGGCGCCTGGCGGCCCAGCATAATGATTATAGTAGTGAGTGGTAAAGAAAGGAACATAGAGGCCGCCTGTAGGCCCCTGGAGGCCACCAAGAGGCTCCCACGAAGCCCCAGAGACCACCAAGGGGCTCCCAGGGAACGCCCAAGAGGCCCCCCAACACACCCCAAGAAATCATGTCCCCAGAAAACCTTCCGGGGACATTGTTCATCATGGGCCCGAGAGTTCCCGGAGGCCCCTAAGGGGCCCCCAGGGAACGCCCAAGAGACCCCCCAACACACCCCATGTCCCCAGAAAGCCTTCCGGGGACATGGTTCATCATGGGCCCGCGAGTCTCGGGAGGCTTCGAAGTACCATCATGCTACAGGAGAGCTGTCTGGGAAGTTGATTGGGAACATGACTGATCGCCTTCTCGCGGCCCTCCTCAGATCGTTTCGCACAAAGTTGCCCCAAGTGCCCTCTTGAATCGACGGCGACGACGACGAAACGACGAAGACGACGACGACGACGACGACGACAACGACGACGACGACGATGACGACGGCGCGGCCGAATAGGCGACGACGACGACGACGACGACGACGACGACGACGACGACGACGGCACGCCCCAATAGGCTCCCCAAGACGCCCCAAACCCATGCTCCCAGAAGGCCTTCTGGGAACCCGATTCATACAGCCTCCGCCCCCCTACACAACCATCTTCCTCGAAGGCCTTTCGGAATGCAGATTGGCTTGCGTGGACTGTGGTCCACTAATTCGTCAAGACCTGAGGCCTGCTACAACCTGAGCGCGCGCGATGGTTCTAGTATATATATATATTCTCATACGCACCTCTCCGAGGGAGTAGAGCTCAGAGGCGATTAATGCGCACGCGTCCGCGATTTGTCTGAGCGTTTCGCTCGGGACATCCTCGAAATTCTGAAAATCGGTGGCACCCCTCACGCAGATCGTGACGTCAGGGTCCAAAAACACATGGGAATTTCAACATTTTAACATACAACCTTCAAAAACACATGGTAATTTCAATTATTGTGACCCCGATTCTCAGGGAATGGCGGTTTCGCTTGAAAAATCCTTCCAAAATCGAGCCCCAGACCCCGCCTCGGAGCCTCCTGGGGGCTTCCTGGAACCTCCTGGGGCCTCCTGGGGCTTTCTGAACCTTCTGGCACCCCAGACCCCGCCTCGGAGCCTCCTGGGGGTCTCCTGAAACCTCCTGGGGCCTCCTGGGGCCTCCTGCGGCCTCCTGGAGCCTCTTGGGGCCTCCTGAAGCCTCCTGGGGTCTCCTGGGGCCTCCTGAGGCCGCCTGGGGCTTCCTGGGGCCTCCTGGGGCTTCAGAACTACATGCACACAGAGACACAAATCACGCCCAACACATCACACGCTAGACAAACATACACACACACACAACACCTACAACACACAAAAAGCACGCACCACACAAAGCATACATCACACACACACACACACGCACAACACTCACAATCCTGGGGCCTCCTGGAGCCTCTTCTGGTATCCAAGTCGGGCCTCCTGAGGCTTCCTGGGGGGTCCTGGTACACACATCGCAAGGTGTGGCAACCCCACTTGCGCTCGAGTGCGACTTCGATGTTGCATTTCACTCCTGCTTCAAACGCCCCTTCAGGTTTTTGTATGAGCCTGGGCACACACGTGCCACTTGTGTGTGTATATATATATATATATATATATATGGGTGGCGGCACCCTATCGGGCGATACCGATAGGAGATCGCCAACCTTTGAACTTCATACGCCTCCAGATCTCTTAGAACATATGTTGCAGCATCGCAGTTTCGTCAGACCACCTACTCACAAACCTGTAACTCACGCCATCCTACGAGATCATCTGATCGACCGGAGACCGGAGACCGGAGATCCCTCCAGGACTCATCTCCGGTCGACCGGAGACCGGAGACCGGAGATCCTTCCAGGACTCATCTCCGGTCGACCGGAGACCGGAGACCGGAGATTCCTCCAGGACTCATCTCCGGTCGACCGGAGACCGGAGACCGGAGATCTTCTGAGGACTCATCTCCGGTCGACCGGAGACCGGAGACCGGAGATCGTCTGAGGACTGATCTCCGGTCGACCGGAGACCGGAGACCGGAGACCGGAGATCGTCTGAGGACTGATCTCCGGTCGACCGGAGATGAGTCCTGGAGAGATCTCCGGTCTCCGGTCTCCGGTCGACCGGAGATGAGTCCTGGAGGGATCTCCGGTCTCCGGTCGACCGGAGATGAGTCTTGGAGGGATCTCCGGTCTCCGGTCTCCAGTCGACCGGAGATGAGTCCTGGAGGCATCTCCGGTCTCCGGTCGACTGGAGATGAGTCCTGGAGGAATCTCCGGTCTCCGGTCGACCGGAGATGAGTCTTGGAGGGATCTCCGGTCTCCGGTCGACCGGAGATGAATCACCGAAGGCTCATTGATCGATGGGAGAAATGGTCCGAAAGACGATTCTAATCAACGTCCGTCAGATAGGGGACTGGCATCTTCTTACCATTACTCGGCTCATTTTCGTATCTTCGCCACGCTTGCTCAAACGAACAGCCGATCAGAGTCGAGATCCACGTGGCCACCATGCCATTGTCTGCGGACGAACGCCTTGCTGAGCTGCGCCGTCTGGATGATGGCGAGTCTCGCCTCGTTACCCTGACGGCCGCCCAATGCTTGCGCCTGAGCTGGCAATGTGATCGGATCTTGCCAGATCGCGCAGCTGATCGCCCCTAGAGCTATCGAGTGTGATCCCGGTCATGCTCCGAGTGCTTTTCCTTTCCAGTCTCAGCTATATCTCGAATTCTGCTCGATCGGGTTTTCGATCTTCCGCCATCTCACCATCCGAGATAAGTGACGTCTGCGATCGAAAAATGCTCCCGGCAGTCGGCCAGACAACCAAGGCAAGATGGTGAACCCTGAAGACGTGGCGGTCGCGCTTGAGATGGAGGACTTCCTTTTCCGCCCGGTCGACCAGGTCGCCCACATGCAGAACATGCTCGACGTGGTGATGTCGTGGTCGGGTAGCATCGACGAACAGGAGGTCAAGACTACCATCGAGAGTGGTGGGCCACAGGCAATGGCGGGCTTGCCGGACGTGCTGAAGATTCCTCAGGGAGCGCCCGCGAGTGTGAAGGCGCAGTTCGTCGTCCAGCGAGCCAGCGTGGGGCGGTACAACGTGCTGCGCCATTTCATCTTCAAGCACGGTAGCAACCTGAAGCGTGCAGATGCGCACCTGTACACCATGGGCCAGTCGGCGACGTTCCCTGCGGCCGAGGAAAACAACACGTGGGGCCAGCGGAAGAACTTCAACGCGATGCTCGACCGCCTGCCTGGATTCCACGTTCGCCATTTCAGTGTGGCCCGCAAGGAGCATCAAGGGAAGGGGTGGGACCCGACGCCAGAAGAGATCCGCGACGGCTTCGCATACATCCGCGAGCACTACCATGAGATTGCCGGCTCGAGTGCGATCGAAGCTCAGGAGTGGGTGCTGTTGCAGACTAAGGTCCGGTCAAGCGCCTGCTATGGGTGGCCGACTAGCCAGGTCGAGAAGGCGTTGGTGAACATGGACAAGGCATCTGCCTCGGCCGATGTAGACACTTTCTTCCCGCTGACGTCGCACGACCTGCACCCTGTCATCCAGGATATGCTGCTGCCATTGATCTATGCCTTCGCCCCGCTCTCTGGCACCATGGTCCTTGGTGCTCCCGGAGTGGGGAAGACTCCCCTGTGCCAGATCGCAGCCATGGCCTGGGGTCGATACGTGACGCGGAGCAAGGGCATCGACAGAAAGCCTGGCTACCGACGCGGGAAACAGATGGATGTGTTCCGTGACAAAGCGACTCCTGTCTATGAGGGTATACTGCTCGACGATCCGTCTCTGGACCGCATCGATGTGGAGGACCTGAAGGCCTTCGGCACCATCCACACAGCGGGCCATTCTGACGCGAGATACACCCCCCCAAAATGGGCAAAGGGACAGTTTCACGCGCTTCTCAGCAATAGTTGGACTGAAGATGCCGAGCCGCCGCCCTCGGCTGGATTCTTCGTCGACCCGCAGCTCTTCACGAAGATGCTCGAGAAGCCTTTCGGCTACCTCAGCCAATCGCACAGGCTCGCCCTCACCAAGCGGTGCGTTCTGATCGTCGTCGGCCGGCGCGGTCTGTATGTGCGGGCGCCCAGCTCCGACGACGCTGCCCAAATCTTTAAGTTCACCCAGGGCGACGTCGCGTCCGACTTCTTGCTGCCTGGCAACAAGGGCGCCCTGGCCGGGTTCTACCAGGGCATGGACCACGAGGACTGCGTGCACCCAGATTATGCGCTGCACGTCGAAAATGAATACAGTCTCGTATGCGAGGTGCAGGAGGCGGCGCGGCAGAAGACCTCAGAGGAAATCGCCTCGTGGTGGGCGAATCGCACGGCCGACCTTCTATCATCAGCCAGCGCCGCGCCAGCCGCACCTTCGATGCACCACGTTCCCGCAACTGCCGGCGCGCCGGCGTCCGACTCCGGCGGCGTGCGCGTGCGGGCGGATGCTGACGGCCAGTACCGCTTCCGCCTGCCGGCCGCGGGGTCGCTGGCGCCGACAGGCATGTCGCGCCGCGCGTTCCGATACCCTCTCCCCACGAAGCGCGAGCGCGTGGAGGAGTTGGATCCGGCCGACGCACCTGATGGCTCGAGACCGAAGAGGGATCCCGGCAGCGCCGCTGCGGGGCATGCATCGGACAGCGCCAGCGTCGCCAGGTTCGCGTCGGGCGCGGCGGCCGCGAGACCGAAGAGAGAGCCCGGCAGTCCCGCTGCGGCGCCCGCCGCAGCCAGCGCCAGCGGCGCCGTGATCGACGTTCTCTCAAGCGGGGACGAGAGCGAGGCCCAGGGCGAGCCGCCCGCCCGCCTCCCGCGGGGGGCCCGCCTGTACGACAGACCACTCGGCTGCGCTCTGTCGATGCAGGTCCGCCCCGAGAATGTGCTGCAATACCCAGACTGCTGCCTCCTGGATGCCCTCAACGCCATTGGCGTTCCCGTGCCCTACGATCGCCCGGGCCCCTACACTCTGTGCGAGGCAGAAGCTATGATCAGCATCTTCAGTTTGTCGTTTCTCCGCTCGCGACCGCGGTCGGCCAAGGGCTCCCAGACCGGGCGCTACGTCATTGTTTACGATGCCGTGCCCGAGCACCCAGGGCACGCCGTCGGCTGCATTGTTGAGAAAGGCCGCGTGCATTTCATCGACGGCCTGCGAGAGCAGATCAGCGTGGGCCATTCCGCTTGGCACCTGCTGCCCGACGGCACGCCTTCGGAGTGTTGTGAGTGGTACCAGGTGGTCTGCTTCATCGCGTGACCGCGAGATTTTCTCGCGCTATCGCCTGCCTCGCGGATGCAGCAGTCCTGGCGTCGCGTGCAGGGTTGACGCCGCTGCTCCGCAGATATCAGTTGCCGATGCTGCGCCGGCTCGCGGCGCGCGTGCAGGGCGTCGAGCGAATGCCGGGGGGCAGGAGTGCGTTGGCGCGACCTGCCCGCCTTCTCTGGCGTAGGCTCGGTGGCTCGGTAGAAGGCGTAATCATTTGGCCGTGCATTTTTGCGCGGGGAGAATGCCCGCTGAACGGGGCGCGGAGCACTTCATTGAAACACTTCGCTGCGCTCTCCGCTGCGACGACGCGCAATCTGTCATGGGCCCGATTGTTGCGGCAGCGGCGTTGCGTGTACCATAGGTCACTGTCGAGCAGGGGCGGCGCATCCAGGGCCGTTTCAGCGCGGGCGCTTCTTTGTGCAGGCGCCTCCGCTCATTTGCAGCGCGCGGTGCGCGCGCCCTGCGCTGGCGGCCCCAGCTGACGTCGACTGCCCGGAAGCGAGGATGCAGGAAAACATGTTGCAGTCGTCGTCAGACCATTGTCCGCTGGCTTGCTCGGGCATCGCTGCCAGGAGTGGGAAGAGGGGGTTCTCTCGGCGATTCGGCTCAAGAACAGATACCCGCGGCGTGAAGTATTATGGGGAAATTTGTGCCGAAACGCGGCAGAGTTCGCAATGGCCGCAGCGTCATGAAGACTTTGGGGCTTGCCAAAAAGCCAGCGGCGCAAGCCCGCGCGCGGCAGAGTGCCCGCGCGCGCCACCTACACGCAGCCCACGGCATCAGAGATCAGAGGACATCCACGGGATCGCAAAATAAGCAAAACTTTAGTTGACTTGGCGCGCATGACAGAGGCAGAGATCTGCGATTTCATGCTCAAGCTAGGTTTCGCAAAAGACTTGCATGGAGAGCGCTGCCCTGTGTGTAAGGAGGGATTTCTGGGTGCCAAGCAGTCTCGGTCTGACGGGAACAAGCCATTCCACCGTTGCTCGTATTATAAGTGTCAACATCGTGAGTTTCCATGGGGGCAATGTTCACTACTGCATCATGGGCGACGTTCGGCACCTCTCCACCAGCAGCTCATGAACTTACTATGTCTGTCCACGACGAACTCCGTGACGAGCACCATCCATTTGACGGGGCATGCGCGTAGGTCCGTAATCCACTCGCACGGCCTACTACAGAATGCCCGCAAACTTTACGCGCAGCGAAAGGAGAAGGTTATGACATATGGCAGCGAAAAAAAAGTACCGGCGGAGAAGTGGCACGACATCGAAGTTGACGAAGCCTCGTTCGGCAAGATGCTACTCCGCCCTCCACGCAGCGCGTCTGACAAGGCGCTTGCTTGGGAAAACTGGATTGGTATTCTGCGTCGAGGCCACCCAGGAACTCTAATGCTCATTCGCTCCAAGAACTCGCCCACCCTGGCGAGGTCGCCGGGCCCGGGGCCGATAACAAAGGATCAGTGGAAAGCCATCGCCAAGAAACATTTGCAGAACCGTTGCGTTGTTATACATACTGACTCAGCAAGAGCCTACCGCGAAACCAACATCCCAGGAACTTTGCGGGACCAGGTTGTCCACAAGAGAAAAAGAGTGCTCAACCAGAAGACTGGGCGTTACTTTTGGACAAAGCCAAAATACGTAGCTACAGTGCAGCATAGCGTCGATGGTAAGAGATTTTGGCGCAAGTCGGGAACTCAAACAATTGATAGCTGCTGGAGATTCTTGAAGGCCCGCATCCACAAAAATCAATGTATGAAGCCAGGGTCGCGCGCCTTTACGGTGGCAGTCAAGTCAGCACAGTCCGAATACTGGACAAGAGGCATGGACCCGTGGCAGGCCATGTCAACACTTCTCAGATGATTACCAGTTGGCCGCGTATCTGTTTTTGCTCATCTTCATTCGCGCTGCTGGCTCGTGCAGGAGCCGAGCAGCCGGATTTGTGCACTGCTTGTGCGCGTACAGATGAAGGTCGCTGACCTTCGCGCTTAGATGGGCCTCAGACACCATTCGCGTGATGCACTTCCTGGTTTCATCGCCATCTTTCTCTGCCTCGCTGTTGGCTCGTGCAGGCGCTGACAGGCCGAGCGTTTCAACGCTGTTGTGTATACAGTTGAACGCAGCAGTTCGCGGTCATCGAAGCACTGGCTGTTGCGTGCAAACAAAAGTAACATCATCATCGCCGTGCGTGCACGACGTCTTGCGACGTCACCTCAACCATTGTCATTCTCTTTACCATCGGTATGTGCAGTCGACCACAGTGCATTCATATTCTGATCGTAAGTGCGTTGGTGCATACGGCCTTCTGGGAGACGCACGGGGACTTATCGAGACCACGCCATGGAGGCGCAAATGCTGCATGTTAGTTACATCCTTCTTGCCAATGCATGTTTGAATCACAAGAACCGGCTTGAACTCATACTAGAACAACATATGTTTGACAAAATGTTGCCCGAGGTGTTCGGTCATCCCCAAATGAGAAAAAAAGAGCCCCGGGAAAGCTCCAAGAGGAGTCCCGGAAGGGGGGGGGGTCCAGGGGCGAAAATGGCGCCGGGGCCGAGGCGGGAACCACATTTAGGATAACGCTCTAAATGTGGTTCCAGCCCATGCCCGGGCACGGCCCCAGAACGGGCCTACACAGCCCCGGGACGAACTCGGAGACGCCCAGACAGCCGAGAAATCCCCAAGAAGACCCGCAGAGCGATCCAAGACGGCCTCCATTGGCTTCCAGACGGCTCCAAGATGGTCCCAAAGCTGCCCACAATAGCCCAGGACGACTACCGAAGGACTCAAGAGCTGCCTAGGACAGCCGAGAGAGCTCCAAGAAGCGCCCTGGATATTGAAAAAAAAAACTTCAGATGGTTTCCAAATGGCTTCACAGAGAACTTTAGTGGCTTCAAAACGGCTTCAAGGATAAGGGAGGCATACGAGAGGCGAGAAGCATATCGCATTCCACAAGAGCCGTTTGATGCCTTGGATGCTTTCCATGTGGAGATCACCGTCGCAGGATCGACTGCGCGCAGTCGAAGATCAAGGGAATGAAAAACCGAGGTGGAGGAGCAAGAGAAGGAGGAGGAGGAGGAGGAGGAACAAGAGGAGCAGGAGGAGGTACAGGAGAAGCAAGAGGAAGAGGAGGAGGAGGAGGAGGAACAACAATGAGAAGGAGGAGCAAGAGGAGGAGGAAGAAGAGGAGGAGGAGGAGGAACAGGAGCAATATAAGGAGGAGTAGGACCCAACCCACCAATCAGCATGCGCGAGCAGTAACAGCAATACAGCATCAACAACACGCCCTGCTATCATCAACATGAACCAGCGTCCTGCAACAAACATCATCAACACGTGTGTGTTGTGAGCGAAGATACCAGCAATAGCAATGTACCGGGGCGGAAATGCGAGCAGTTATAACGATGCGAATTCGTTTGCAAACGTATCGACGCCAAGCGGGAGCAAGAGGGGGAGAGGAGGACGGTTCATTTGGAAAAAGTGATCGTCTGGGAAGGTCGCAACTTCTCAACGCAATGGATATTGTCTCTCACTCAGTGTGGCGCTCAATGCATCCCCGCCTCTTCGCCCAATACGGTTCCGTTTGAGATTGTGAGATAAGAAAGGAAGATGCGATGGACAATGTTTTACCGAGACACCGTGCACTGAATGCATGAAGTTTGCGTTTGTCTGCTTGGAGTAGCAATAATGATTCAGAGTTGCGAGGCAGTTTTTGGCGCCGCGATTGCGTGGTTTAACTCGATGTTCACACTTTGCTTTGTATTCGCGCGCGCCCAGCATTTGTGTGAATATTTGAAAATATCCAAAGGGTTTACGCCTTTCCGCCGAACGCCAAAAGAATTAATAGCTGGCGGCGATCGTGGGAGCTATCTAGTGGCATTCGGTCGTTTCGCTCTTGTACCTGGCTTGCGGGTCATGGAGCCTCTTGGATGCATCAGAGGATCCCTGGAGATGCTTCTCAGGGGCTTATTGGCCGGCTGTTGGAGCCACTCGGGAGCTGTAGATATGTGAAATATTTATATAGGGGAACGAGCTCCGAATGTTATGTTGCATTCGCCTTATGAGGGTCATATTGAAGCGGTCTTGGCGCTGTATTGGGTCGTCTTGAAGTCTTTAGAACCGCGTTGGAGCCCTCCTGAGGAGCTATCTTGGGGTTATCTTTAGAATTTCGAAGCCGTCTTAGGACAATCCCGGGGCCCAGCATTCTTACACAGACTTATCAGCATTGCTTTGTCATATTACTCCCCCCCCCCCCCCTCGCTCTAACACCCGAACAGTTTTGGCTCAGGCCGTTCTGTTCGTTTTTGGTGTCGCGATTGCGTGGTTTAACTCGATGTTCACACTTTGCGCTGTGCTCGCGTGTGCCCAGCATTTGTGTGAATATTTGAAAATTGCCGAATGGTTTACGCCATTCCGCCGAACACCAGAAGAAGTAATAGCTGGCGGCGATCGTGGGAGCTATGTAATGGCATTCGGTCGTTTCGCTCTTGTACCTGGCTTGCGGGTCATGGAGCCTCTCGGATGCATCAGGGGATCCCTGGAGATGCTTCTCAGGGGCTTGTCGGCCGGCTGTTGGAGCCACTCAGGAGCTGTAGACATGTGAAATATTTATAGGGGAACGAGCTCCGAATGTTATGTTGTATTCGCCTTATTAGGTCATATTGAAGCAATATTGGCGCTTTCTTGGGTCGTCTTGAAGTGTTTAGGGCCGTCTTGGAGCCCTCTTGAGGAGCTATCTTGGGGTTCTCTTTAGAGTTTCGCTGGCCGTCTTAGGACAATCCCGGGGCCCAGAATTCTTACACAGACTTATCAGCATTGCTTTGCCACGCTACTCGCCCCCCCCCCCCCCTCCCCCTCGCTTTAACACCCGAACAGTTTTGGCTCAGGCCGTTCTGTTTTCGATTTGTTGTTTTCTGTGCAGAGCGAATACAATGCCAGAGCACAAGAAAGACTTTCCTCAACTGTTGCGAGATGGAAATCCTGGCGAACGAACAGATTCAGTAGGTGTCGCTACGAAGCGGTTGATAAATATGACATTCAATGGAGTTTTGAATGATGCAAACGGAGTGTATATCATATTTCAACTGTTATTTCGCCATCTCAATTTTGATACATGGTCACCTTTGCGAGTATTCGCCACGCTCATGGCTGCGCATGTGGTGAAACGGCGCACGGGAGGAAAGGTTATCGATCGCTTTGAATGCAAGCCCGGGGTCGCAAGATTCCCCTTCACACTACCGCTGTACTTTCAAATCATTTGCAGTACAAACCCATACAACAATAAAGACCGTAACAGTATATCCAAAGTGATGGACATGTTGCGTCTACATCCAGTGTGGAAAGACGGAGATGCCAACGATAAATTATTAGCGGGCCCATTTTTCCAGAAGTTGCGCGGTTGGTACATTTCACACGCCACGAGGGCCGCGGCAACAGAACCGGGCACACCTGTGATCGATCAAAAGTATGCGCGCGCAGTGCTTCTAACACACTTATTGGTTTTGTCGGTCAGGGCAGATCGCTTTCTTGCGTATTTGCTTGATAATCCAACGTTCCTTTTGTCCGACGAAAAATGCTTACCGCTCCTTTATAGGGGCGTTGTCTTGGGAAAGTCGCTATACCTCGGACTGAGGGGCAGTTCAGTTGCCGCGAGGTGTTGCGCCACCACCGAACAGAAGCTCTGGAGAGTCGGAGACCTAGTAGATTCCATAATGGTCCCATGCTGGGAACGCCCCGACAAAACACTCGACCCGATTCTGAAGGCCACTTCGTTGGGGGATCTGGCAAAGTCTCTCTTGGGCATCAACAAGACAAAAGGTAAACTTGTATTCAGTCATACGATGGAGTATTTGTACTTATTGCATGAGCAAGCGTGCAAGGCGAATCTACCATCCACATTCGCATTCGAACTCGACATGGAGGCGCTCGATGACCACATACTCCTGGGTACGAATGGAGAAATATTAGAACATTGGATCAATGCGTGTCCGACAGGCAACCGAGCTTCGACGAGCATTCGGAAAGCTTCCACGGCCCATGATCTAGCGTCTGCGGTGGACGAGATGCTCCCGCAGTCCATCCACTACACCGATGGATCCGTCGCGCACACGCAGCATTTCGGTGCGACGTCGGCCCGGCAGACTTCATGCAAGATGGTGCAGGTGGGACAGACGTATCTGACCGGCAGCGCGGGCGGTAAGGACAGAGACCCGGGCGGCGGCGCGTCGAGCAACAAGCGGAAACGAGGGGAAATTGTATCTCTGGAGCACGACGTACCCGCCAGCAATCTGCGCCGCCTGCGCAGCAAAGCTCCTCGATTGTCAACTGTGCGGACCTGATGTTGGCTTGTTTCATCCATGAGCATGCGTTGACGCATTGTCACGCCGCTGCCGCTTCGCACTCAGAGCTCCCAGTGTGTTCCACAGTAGCTTGCTCGCGCCTTGCGCGGGCGTCCAGAGTCTGAAAACACGCGTGCAAGCGTCATTGCGTTGCATCGCCGCTGCTGTCAGCATCGCACATTTGTTGCCTGTGATCGCACCAATTAGATTGCGCCATGTAGACTCGTAGATTCCACCTCGCAGCTCATGCCACATAGCCTGCGCCACATAGGTTCCACCGCGCAGATTGCATCGAATGCCCGAATCGTATCATGTACACCGCATCTCCTGCAACGCATATACTGCGCCACGTCGCTAACGCCGCATTGTCATTGCATCGCATAGATTGCACTGAAGAGACTGCGTCGCATTGCCTGCGCTCAGTAGAATGAACCATGACAAGCAAAGTGAATGATTCGGCTCGCGCGGGTAGTTCTGTTCTCCCAGGTAAAGCCTCAGCGGGGATGACTGCGCAAGACCAGCCAAAAGTATCGCCCGATAGGGTGCCGCCGCGCATATATATATATATATATATATATATATATATATAGGTCCGGATAACGAGAAAGAGAGAAGAGGGTAGAGAGCGATAATCACACATAAGCGATGTATATATATATATATACAGAGGAGAGAGAAACATAGAGAGAGAGAGAGAGAAGGGAGAGAGACAGAGCGAGGGAGAGAGCAGGATAAATGCATAGAGAGATCGAGAGAACGAGAGAGAGAGAGAGAGAGAGAGAGAGAGAGAGCGAGAGAGAGAGAAAGAGAGAAAACACATACAAACAACTACCCAACGCGCGAGAGGATCCTCGAACCCGAGGAGGAGGGTGCAGGCTCGGCCTGCAATTCCTGGGCCCTCGGCCCACTGATACCAGTCGGGGCTCTTGTGTCAGATATAGCTGAACAAATCGAGTACTCGAGCACACAAGTGGACTTATGGAACTTATCGCCGCAACTGTTTATGGAAAAAGATGTACCCAATAAGTTATCTTTTCTGAAAAATAAGTCCCAACTAAGTTCCGTAAGTTCCCGAGCCCCCCTGCCCGCCGCGGCCCCTCGGGCTCGTCCTTGAATGGGTTGTGCAATGGAGGAGGGAGGCGGAATAGGAGGCGGAGTGGGAGGATCAAGAGAGTGAGAGGGATGATGATGCTGATGATGATGATGTTGATGATGATGAGACGGATGAGGATGATCATGCTGATGATGATGATGATGACGGTGATGATGATGATGATGATGATGACGGTGATGATGACGGTGATGGTGATGGTGATGTTGATGATTGGCGATGCTTTTTCCCGCCCTCAATTAGACTCCGAGCGTGGGTCGACCCACTCGGTGGTGACCTCGAGGGTGACCTTGAAACTGGCCCTCTTTGGGTGCCTGTAGTCGTACTGGTCGACGTCGGGACTTGGTGGCCCTCCTGAACCATACATCGTCAGGAAGGCCTTCTTCAACCATTGGTTGGTCACGTCCTCGATGCACTTCCACTCCTGCTCGACCTTCTTGACCCGCTTCTCGGGCGGCTGGAAAATCTGGATCAGGTAGTCGCCGCCGCGCTCGGGCTTCTTGTCGGGTTCGGCGCGCGCGGCCTCTCTCGGCGGGCCCGGAGGCGGCCCCTCGGGAGTCCACGGGGCGGGCGTCTCGGCCTCGGCCTCTGCCATGGCGCGAAGGGCCTCGGCCTCTTGCATGGCTCTCGTCGGCGGGGGAGTGCGCGGGGCGCTGGATGACATGGCGAGCGGGGGAGTGTGCGGGGCCTGGGATGATATCAGACCGCAGCTTTGGGCCACTGGCAAAGGTATGCACACATATATGGGGTCAGCACCGCTTCAGCGGGTGAGCCGCTGTGGCGAAACCAAAATGGCGATGCCAAAAAGGCGGATGTCTGTGATTGTGATGATGTCGATGCGGGTGGAGGAAGGAGGAATGACATCTTTTGCCCAACCATCCTGTGGTGTTGGGCCCTCGTCGTCGTCCTCCTCCTCCTCCTTCTCCTCCTCCTTCTCCTCCTCCCCACCTTCTAGTTCTAATTCAGAAGTCCCTGAATCCCCTCCGCCCCTGATCCCCGACCACGCCCCAGGGGGCAAGGCCGCCCCGCGAGGGCGGGGAGGGCCGCGCCCTATTTATGTTTCACCGTGGTCGGAGACAGGGCCCCACCCCCATGTTTCACCAGGGCCCCACCCCTGCGCCCCCGCCTTTCAAGGGAGAGGCCTTCGTTCTCGAGGCCGAGGACATGGCAACGGTGCGTAAGAGAGTGCGGCCGTTGCGGACATGTTTCCTTATGTGCGCTTAAAAGGAGGGGGGTGGGGGGCCGATGGGACGACGACGACGATGGCGACGACGACGACGACGACGGCGAAAGGCCCCAGCGGCAGGGTTCGCTCGGGCCATTTCGGCACACCCCGCACGAGGATCGTGGCCCCATGGGGAGCTCTACCGAAGGCCCCAGTGGCAGGGTTCGCATGGCGGCCTCGCGCCATTTCGGCGCACCTCTCACGAGGATCGTGGCCACCTATAGGAGCTCCACCGAAGGCCCCAGTGGCAGGGCTCGCTCGGGCTTCGGCACACCCATCACAAGGATCGTGTCCCCATAGGGAGCTCCACCGAAGGCCACAGTGGCAGGGTTCGCATGGCGGCCTCGGGCCACTTCGGCACACCCCTCACGAGGGTCGTGGCCCCATAGGGAGCTCCACCGAAGGCCCCAGTGGCAGGGTTCGCATGGCGGCCTCGGGCCATTTCGGAGCACCCCTCACGGGGATCGTGGCCGTGTAGGGAGCTCCACCGAAGGCCCCAGCGGCAGGGTTCGCATGGCGGCCTCGGGCCATTTTCGGAGCTCCACCGAACCCCTCATGGCGGCCTCGCCATTTCGGAGACCGTGGCCCCATAAGGGGGCTCCACCGAAGGCCCCAGTGGCAGGGTTAGCATGGCGGCCTCGGGCCATTTCGGAGCACCCCTCACGAGGGTCGTGGCCATATAGGGAGCTCCACCGAAGGCCACAGTGGCAGGGTTGGCATGGCGGCCTCGGGCCATTTCGGCACACCCCCCTCACGAGGGTCGTGGCCACATGGGGAGCTCAACCGACGGCCCCAGCGGCAGGGTTGGCATGGCGGCCTCGGGCCATTTCGGCACACCCCTCACAAGGATCGAGGCCCCACAGGGAGCTCCACCGAAGGCCTCCGTGGCAGGGTTCGCATGGCGGCCTCGGGCCATTTCGGCGCACCCCTCACAGGGACCGTGGCCCCATAGGGAGCTCCACCGAAGGCCCCAGTGGCAGGGTTCGCATGGCGGCCTCGGGCCATTTCGGCACACCCCTCACGGGGATCGTGGCCCTGTGGGGGGCTCCACCGAAGGCCCTAGTGACAGGGTTAGCATGGCGGCCTCGGGCCATTTCGGAGCACACCTCACAAGGACCGTGGCCCCATAAAGGGGGCTCCACCGAAGGCACCAGTGGCAGGGTTCGCATGGCGGCCTCGGGCCATTTCGGCACACCCCTCACGAGGATCGTGGCCCTGTGGGTGGCTCCACCGAAGGCACCAGTGGCAGGGATAGCATGGCGGCCTCGGGCCATTTCGGCACACCCTTCACGAGGGTCGTGGCTCCATAGGGAGCTCCACCGAAGGCCCCAGTGGCAGGGTTCGCATGGCGGCCTCGGGCCATTTCGGCACACCCGCCACGAGGATCGTGGCCCTGTGGGGAGCTCCACCGAAGGCCTCATTGGCAGGGTTAGCATGGCGGCCTCGGGCCATTTCGGCACACCCCTCACGCGGATCGTGGCCTTGTGGGGAGCTCCACCGAAGACCCCAGTGGCAGGGTTCGCATGGCGGCCTCGGGCCATTTCGGCACACCGCTCATTAGGATCGCGGCCCCATAGAGGGCTCCACCGAAGGCCCCAGCGGCAGGGTGGCACACCCCTCACGAAGACAGTGGCCCCACAGGGAGCTCTACCGAAGGCCCCAGTGGCAGGGTTCGCATGGCGGCCTCGCGCCATTTCGGCACACCTCTCACGAGGATCGTGGCCCCCTAAAGGAGCTCCACCGAAGGCCCCAGTGGCAGGGTTCGCTCGGGCCATTGCGGCACACCCCTCACAAGGATCGTGTCCCCATAGGGAGCTCCACCGAAGGCCACAGTGGCAGGGTTCGCATGGCGGCCTCGGGCCACTTCGGCACACCCCTCACGAGGATCGTGGCCCTGTGGGGAGCTCCACCGATGGCCCCAGTGGCAGGGTTCGCATGGCTGCCTCGGGCCATTTCGGCACACCCGCCATGAGGATCGATGCCCCATAGGGGGGGGCCCACCGAAGGCCTCAGTGGCAGGGTTCGCATGGCGGCCTCGGGCCATTTCGGCGCACCCCTCACTAGGACCGTGGCCCCATAGGGAGCTCCACAGAAGGCCCCAGTGGCAGGGTTCGCATGGCGGCTCGGGCCATTTCGGAGCACCCCTCACGGGGATCGTGGCCCTGTGGGGAGCTCCACCGAAGGCGCCAGTGGCAGGGTTCGCATGGCGGCCTCGGGCCATTTCGGCACACCCCTCACTAGGATCGTGGCCCCATATGGGGGCTCCACCGATGGCCCCAGTGGCAGGGTTCGCATGGCGGCCTCGGGCCATTGCGGCACACCCCTCACGAGGACCGTGGCCACACAGGGAGCTCAACCGAAGGCCCCAGTGGCAGGGTTCGCATGGCGGCCTCGGGCCATTTCGACACACCGCTCACGAGGACCGTGGCCCCCATAGGGAGCTCCACCGAAGGCCCCAGGGCATGGCGGCCTCGGGCATTTCGGCACACCCGCCACGAGGATCGTGGCCCTGTGGGGAGCTCCACCGATGGCCCCAGTGGCAGGGTTCGCATGGCGGCCTCGGGCCATTTCGGCACACCCCTCACGCGGATCGTGGCCTGCGGGTGGCTCCACCGAAGGCCCCAGTGGCAGGGTTCGCATGGCGGCCTCGGGCCATTTCGGCACACCACTCACGAGGATCGTGGCCCTGTGGGGAGCTCCACCGAAGGCCCCAGTGGCAGGGTTAGCATGGCGGCCTCGGGCCATTTCGGAGCACCCCTCACGAGGGTCGTGGCCACATAGGGAGCTCCACCGAAGGCCCCAGTGGCAGGGTTGGCATGGCGGCCTCGGGCCTTTTCGGCACACCCCTCACGAGGATCGTGGCACCATAGGTAGCTCCACCGAAGGCCCCAGTGGCAGGGTTAGCATGGCGGCCTCGGGCCATTTCGGCACACCCCTCACACGGTTCATAGCATCATAGGGAGCTCCACCGAAAGCGGTACCCACCACGCGGTGCCCACCACGCGGCCCTTCGCCCATGGACGACGGCGAGGGCCGGACCCAATCCTCAACAATATGAAGGGTCACGGTGAAAGTGACTTTCTTCCAGATCCTGCCCTCGGTGTCACGAGTGGAAATGCCAGCGCGTACATCGTGAGAAGGGCATCCTTCAACCACGCGTGGTTGAAGGATGCCTTTCTCGCGATGCACCAGGCCACCTTGAGGGCCGTCTTGAATCATCAGGGGCCATATTGGGGACCGCTCGGGGCCAATCCTGCTGGTTTCGTGGCCCCCCCCCCGTCGCTCCCCCATGGGCCTCAATCGGGGCCTGTCGCCCGTGACGCCCCAGAGTGTTTGGCGTCGGGCGCGGCCCCGTCGAGCGCCCATTGGGGGGAGTGACGCCGAGGCCCTAGGGGGGGGGCCTGCTCGGAGCCCGAGCCATCTCCGCGCCCCCCCCCCGATGCCGCGTTGGCACTGGATCGAACGGCGCCCTTTACTGCGCGAGGGCGCGAGCGGCATCCTGCGACGCGCGATCCGCGCGATGATGGGCGCCACGTACGCTGCCGACACATGCAACTACAACGGCACGTGGGCCGATGCAACGTTGGCGACCTTCCTGTTCGAAGCTGAGTGCTACCCAGCCGCCCTCGATGCATGCATGAGGCTGCGTCTCGACCCGCGCACCGTCTGGGACGACTTCGGCCACTTCGTTGTCATGGCGTCAGAGTGCGGGTTCGAGCCGTCCGAGCAGGCCCGCGCCCACTACTGCTGGATCTTCGCCGACATCGATGCGAGCATGAAGCAGCTGCCAGCGGCCGCCAACAAGCCCGACGGCGTCTCCGACGACAAGCCCGACTACAACAAGTACGACGGCATCCTCGACGGCAACTCCGACAGCAAACCCGACGGCATCTCCCACGGCCAGCCCCGCGCACCAGCAGGACCTTCGGCCGCGCCCTCGTCCTCAGCACGGTTGTTCAGCGTACCAGCAAGACCTTCGGCCGCGCCCTCGTCTTCCGCATCGCACACAGGGCTGTGCCGACAGGGCAGCGGCTGGTTTCGCGAGAGGGCGGGCAACCCAAAGGGGCCTCGCTGGGGCGGTAGGGGCGGGACGACGTCTGCCAACGTGCAGTGGCATTCGGGTCTGCACAAGGCTCGGCGAGAGGGCTGGGAAGCCGAGTACAGGAGGCTTTACAAGAAGCCGCCCAGTGCGGCTCAGAAGTAGGCGTTACTTTTACTTCAATTAGACTTCGGTGCTGCTGCAGCACTGGCTGCATCAAATACAAAAAAATAGCTTGACGAATGATCCGACCATATGCAGTTGTGAATACCGCAATTGTGATGTCATCTTCGCCCGTGCTCCCTATGGGGCCACGAAACGTGTGAGGGGTGTGCCAAAATGGGGCGCGTGCCGCATGCGGGCTGCGCCACTGGGATCTTGGGTGGAGCTCCCTATGTGGCCACGAAGCGTGTGAGGGGTGTGCCAAAATTGTGCGCGTACCGCATGCGGGTTGCGCCACTGGGGCCTAAGGCGGAGCCTCCTATGGGGCCACGAAATGCGGGCTGCGCCATTGGGACCATAGGTGGAGCTCCCTATGGGGCCACGGAACGTGTGAGGGGTGTGCCAAAATTGCGCGCGTACCGCATGCGGGCTGCGCCACTGGGACCTTGGGTGGAGTTCCGTATGGGGCCACGAAACGTGTGAGGGGTGTGCCAAAATGGGGCGCGTGCCGCATGCGGGCTGCGCCACTGTGGCCTAAGGTGGAGCTCCCTATGGGGCCACGAAGCGTGCGAGGGGTGTGCCTCAATGGGGCGCGTGCCGCATGCGGGCTGCGCCACTGGGGCCATAGGTGGAGCTCCCGAGCTCCGTATGGGGCAACGAAACGTGCGAGAGGTGAAGATGATGGTGGGAGGAAGGAGGAGGGGAGAGAGGAGGAGGAAAGATAGGAGAGGAGAGGAGGAGGAACGCGGGGCGCCGCCTCTTCAAAACGAGGCCCCAACACCACAGGATGGTTGGGAAATTGCCCTCGCATCCCCGTCCTCGTCGTCCTCGTTGTCCTTGTCGTCGTCGTCGTCGTTGTCCTCGGCGTCCTCGTCCTCGTCCTTGTCGTTGTCCCCGTCGTCGTCGTCGTCGCCGTCGTCGTCCTCGTGGGCCCCCATCCCCCCCCACCGCAAACGTCGCGGCTTCCCCGCTCCCGCGTGTTGTTTCAGCGGCTTCCCCGCTATGTTGTGTTTCAGCTGAGGTTATATTCCGCGAGGGTGCCATATTCGAAACTGCGGATATTGCGATTGCGAGTTCAATTCGAAACGTGCGAATATTCCGATTGTGAGGACGTCTGAAAACGCCCTGCTCTGCTGCCGCCAATTCCCCTGCTACCAGGCCAGGGGGAGGGAGGAGGGGGGGCGCGCAGGAGGCGAGGGGGATGCATAGGAGAAGAGGCAGGCAGACGACGACGACGACGACGACGAGACGACGACGACGGCAACGGTTGCACCGACCCCCAAACAGCGCTTGCACTGCAGGCCGATCACTGTGGTTGGGTTTAGCAGGGCCGAGCTGCGGGCCGATATCGCACAGATCAGAGTGGCCCGATCACCCCCAGTCCTCGACGATCTCGTATGTGACCATCGATGGTCACATACGAGATCGTCTGATCAGGCTGACCTTCTTCAGGCGCAAACCGACGGGCGGGTGGTCTGGCATGATCGGGCGCACCAGTTTTTCGAAGGTCGTGCGAAGCCCGATTCGTGTACGAAAAAGCTGTAGCAGATGTTCGACTGCATCGATGCGGTCGAACCTCTGCTACAGCTTTTTCGTCCGCTTCTCGGGCGCAGGCTTCGATCGGCTCATCGGTCGGGTCGAGCAGCGCACTCGATCGGCTCCTCGACCGGCTTCTGCCACTGCTAGCGGCCGATCGCGCGGGCTCCTCCATGGTCGCCCGCTCAGGCTCCATGGCCATGCAACCGAGTGGGATTCGGTACAGCAAATTAGAAAGCGAGCGCTCGTGAGTCAAAGACATGCGGAGGCGGACGAGGGAGAAGTTGATACTCATTACGACTGGGGTGGTGGCGATGTGGATGACGAGAAGGATGGTGAGGATGTTGATGAGGATGATGACGATGACGGCGATGATGGTGCTCTGCTATGGCGGAACAGAACATACTGCGCGCATGGGGCGGCATCGCCGCATCGCCAGGTGCGACAGGGGATGCTTGCATTGATTTATGAGGAGGGGGCATGTGACGGAAGGGTGTATAGCAGCATCACTGATGCATCCTGGGTTCTCTCTGGTCGTTGGCCCTCCTCCCCGCCCCCCTATCCGTCTCGTCCTCCTTCCCCATCCGCACCTTCTCCCCCCCGCCCCTCTCCCGACCCCATTCTCATCGCCCTCCTCCCCTAGCGGTACCACCGCTGCAGCGGCTTTTCCGCTGGCCCAAGAGCAGCGACCATGTCGCAGACACTGATGGCGCGCATTGGCGCCGTGCGACTTCTCCTGCAGGACATGACTGGCTCGCCTCGCCACGAGTCCATATCGCAGGTGCAGGCGAACGCCTTGGATACCCTGGTTGCGAGGGAGCAAGCAGGTCTTTCTGACGACCAGAAGGCGAGTGCAGCGGCCCTCGTCTCCCAGGTGAACTGGCGCGGCCACCGCGACCTGAACGTCTTGCAGGCCCTGGCGCCCAGTGCACATGGGCCGATGGGCCCCGCGCGGCAGCGCGCGAAATGCCAGAACTTCTTGGCCCTGATGAACCACGTCACAGCGGCAGGATGGGGCCGCCTGCTCGAGGAAGGGGTTCCACCGAGCGCAGTTCAGAGCATGCTGGTGCAGCGCATCATTCGCCTGGGGGGCGTGCATGCGGACGAGTATTCGCTGAAGCTTGCTAACTCGGCCTTCATGCTCATCACCATGCCCGATCGGGTCGGGACCATGTCCTACTACGACAAGAAGAAGTATTACGACAACTTCAAGACGGCGCACCACCGCGTGGCGGAGAAGTCGCCGCGGCCCAGCGCCTATATGCTGGAGCTCCCGCAGACGCCTCAGGACCTCCTGGCGTCGTTCCCGACGGTCTACCATGCCGCGTTCTCGGCAAAGCCTGGGGGCGGCCCAGCCGCGTCCCCCCTGGACATGCGGCTCCTTCGCGACTTGGAGGCATCCTATCGGTGCCGCGGTGCCGCGCCCGCCTGCTCGGGCCGCACCAGCGGCGCGGCGTCGCAGGAGCTGGCCACCAGGGCGCCTCCGAACCAGATGGGGCAGCACATGCAACAGCAGATGCAGCAGATGCAGCAGATGACGCAGATGATGCAGATGGCTTTCGGCGCGGTGGCGGGAAGCATACGAGGGGGCCAGAGCGCGGCGCCGACAGGGGGCGGCGATCTCCTGGACAACCTGACAGTGTTCGGCGCGAGCCGGCGGCCTGGTAGACACCCTGCTCTCGCCATGACGGGTGCGGCCCGCGCGGGCTCGAGCGATGCGTTGGCGAGCCTTCCACAGGCCGCGGCGCCGACCGCGGGATCGCAGCACGCTGGTCCGCCCAACGTGACATCGTCAGCAGAGGGGTCGCAGCAGATCGCGGCGTCGGCAGCGGCGCCCCCGACCCAGTCGCAGCCGATCGTGGCGTCGGCAGCGGCGCCCCCGACCCAGTCGCAGCCGATCGTGGCGTCGGCAGCGGCGAGCGCGCCGCCAGCCGCTGAGCCAGCCGTCGAGCTCGCGCGGCCGTTGAGGATGGACATCAAGACACAGGTCGAGGAGGCCATGAACATGATGCTGCATAAGAAGAATACGAAGCAGGCGAAGAAGCGCCCAGCGGCATGCCAGGCGGCCGACGAGCGCGAGCAGGAGAACGAGGACGGTGAGCAGGAGGAGGTGGAGGACCAGCGTTCGTCGCCGAAGGCCAGAGAACGGCCAAGTGCGAAGACGGCGGCGAAGCCGAAAGCCAAGCCCAAGGACGCGGCGACGACGACGCCCATGTCCAAGCCCAAGGTCCAGGCGCTCATTTCCGACATCGTTGTGTGGGCGGGCTCGGACGGGAGCGTCAACAAGAACACGTTCGCATCGAGGATGTACTCCAGGGCCAAGAAGCGGGCAGCTGACGACGGCTACTCGCATGATGCATCGGTCGAGGTGGCGAAGAAGGCCTAGGGCGCGGCAGCCGCGATGTGGGATGCCAAGTGCAGCTGATCGCGGGCGCGTTGAGCTGCGCGCCCAGCCTGCCTTTGCACTGGGTGGGATCTGGGAGGGTGAGGAGGATGAAGGGGGACAAGGAGGAGGGTGAGGAGGAGGAGCAAGCACCGAGTCTAAGATGCACGCGAGCCCCGCACCGTCGGTGCTGTGTGCATCGCGCCTGGGCCTATGCATGCAGAGCCAGCCGCGTTCGGGGCACAACATAATGCGTGCCCAATCAAAGAGCCCCCAGGAAAG
The DNA here is from genome assembly GCA_963575745.1 of Prorocentrum cordatum. Classification (NCBI taxonomy): domain Eukaryota; class Dinophyceae; order Prorocentrales; family Prorocentraceae; genus Prorocentrum; species Prorocentrum cordatum. The sequence continues at coordinate 401,244 of CAUYUJ010004758.1, read as the reverse complement.
CCCAGAGGAAGAGGCGGTGGAGGGGGGGGGCGGGGCTGTCGCCGGCGGGCGAACACTTGGGTGCCCTTTCCTGCCGCATCGCCAGCATGATCATGTCATCATCCCGTTATCAGCCTTGCTATCAGTGTTATCACGCTCGTTATCGTTGTTATCAATGTTATCAGATAACACCGTGATAACAGTTATCAGATGTTGATAACGCCCGTGATAACGATGATAACATGTTATCACGCCGCTTGATAACGCTGATAACACGAAATGCGAAACATTCGCGTTATCAGACATCCTTGATAACGGTTATCAGATGTTACCAGGTTGTTATCACAGCCCTTGATAACGCGCCTGATAACGGTGCTAACGGCCATGATAACAGTGTGATAACGGGTTGGTAACGGCCCGATACGTCCTTCTGGCATCCTCTTCCCCCCCCATCTCCCCCTCCTTCGAATCATGTTCCTCCTCCCCAGCGGTCTTCCGCTGGCTCGAGCGGCGCCTCCGCTTCGCCTGTTGCCACCTACACGGGAGCGGCTCGCGCCCGCGCGCGGCGCGACAGGAGACCGAGATGGCCACTGCTAGCGATGCCGACGACACCACGTGCGCGATCTGCTTGCAAGTGCTGCTGGACGGCACGGAGGTTCGGACGCTCGGCTGCCTTCACAAATACCACGCTTACTGCGTGGACATGCACCTCGACGTCCACAACATGCAGTTCGACGATTTCCCCTGCCCGCAATGTCGAACGACGGAGCGGGCCCTGGGGAGGGCGGAGGCGGCGCTGACAGGCAGCCCACCCGACGCCGCCGACGACGCCGACGAGGTCGACACCGTCATCACCGACATGACGCCGCCCAGCAGCCCGCAGTTGCGGCGTGCGCCGCGGCCGCCCCAGGAGACGCAGGTTGTGCCCGCTGAGGCGGTGGACGGGGCGGGCTCGGTGCCACCGCCAAGCCCGGCATCGCCGCCGAGGGCGGAGGCGATGCCCACGGCGGCGGCGAAGGCTGGGGCGCGGCCAATGGCGAAGCCAAAGCCGAAGCCGAAGGCGACGGCGAAGACGAAGCCGAAGGCCAAGCCCAAGGCGAGGGCGGCGGTCGTCTCCGTCTTGAGCACGATGGCGCCGCGGGGCGCCGACGACCCGCCCGACGCAGCGGGCGCCCCTCCCGAGGCGCCCGAGGACGCGCCGCCGCTTGATGGCGACGCCGCCGCCGAGGAGCACCCGCCTGGGGCGCCTTTCCCAGAGTTGCCGCCGCAGCCGCCCGCCCAGATGCGCCGGGAGCCGACGATGATCACGCGCCCCACGTTCATGCACGACGTTCGGTTGCGACGCGGGTGGTGCAACGAAGAGGTAACTGCAGACAGGGCTCGGTTGAGGGGCAAGTCGCAGCAGAAGTACAGGTGCGACCGTTGCAATGTCCACATCACGCAGCTCAGCCGCGAGTTCGGCGAGTTCCCGAGCAGCGACTTCAAGCGCCTGGGCCAGGAGACGCAGCAGGCCTTCTTCAAGGACGTGCGCGACGTCTCCAGCGGGAAGATGGTGGTCGCCAAAGTCAAGGAGCTCATGCGGAGCTACGAGAATCACGAGGGCTACTACGCCGAGGGAGGGGAGTTCCTCCCCTTAGGCGCGTGGAGCACGCGCGGCTTCGATGCCGCGCTCATCGAGGCCAGCAGCCTGGAGAAGGACCAGAGGCAGCGCAGGGTCTTGGGCGCAACGTACCGCGCCCCGATCCTGTCTGGAGGCCATCGTGGAGCCAGGGGCACCGAGCGGTCCCACGTCGCCGAGGCCTCGCACCCCTCCAAGAAGATCAAGAAGACGACAGTCGCTGACGCCGACGAGGAGCCCGATGAGGAGCCTTCGGACGACGACGACTCGGACTCCAGCTCGGACTCGGGCAGCAGCTCGGACGACAAGAAGAACAAGAAAAAGAAGAAGGCGAAGAAGGCGAAGAAGCAGAAAAATAAGGCAGCGAAGAATGAACGGGCGAGGAAGGAGAAGGATCGCAAGAAGGCGCTGGAGGAGAAGGAGAGGGCCAAGCAGGAGAGGAAGGCCGCCGTCGAGAGCCGCAAGGTGGCGGCGGCGAATGGCAAGTTGGCCGACAGCATCGAGAAAAAGGTGACGGAGACGTTGGCGGCCATCAAAAGGGTGGTGTGCCATCGCTTGTTCCCTGAGTTCCGCCAGAGCATCAAGGATGACATGAACGCGTTCCAGGCCAAGCTGCAGTGCATGTCGCAGGACATCGAGAAGGTCCAGAACGGTGTCGGCAGCCCCATCCGCTACGCGAGCACGACCGCCGAGGCCAAGGCCTCCGCGGCTACTGAAATCCCCTTTGAGCTTATAACGCACTTGGCAATCCTTCCCCATCCCTCCTCCTCCTCCGCCCTCCTCTTCCTCCTTATGGGCTCTCGTCGTCGCCGTCGTCGCGGTCGTGGTCGCGTTCGGCATCTTAGGGCTCTTCGGGATCTGAGGGCCCTTATGGCTCGTAGGGCTCATATGGCTCCTAGGGCCCATCGGGCTCCGACGGATCACAGGGCCCCTGAGGCCTCTTCGGGCTCTCAGAGTTCCGGTTGCCATTAGGGCTCTCAGGGATCTTAGTGTTCCTAGGGCGCTTAGGAGCCTTGGGGCTCTTAGGGCTCCCAGGGCTATCAGAGCTCTCAGGGCTCTTATGGCCCTTAGGGCACCGCGGGCGCGCGGGGCTCTGAGGGCTCTTGGGGCTCTTATGGCTCGCGCGGCTTTTCTTGGAGCTCTCTTAGGGCCCCGATGACTCAATTGTATCATAGAGCTCTGTTGATTGCTCCTGGGGCATTTCGGGCTCTGGGGGCCTTGCGACTCTTCGGGCTGTTGGGGCCCCTATGATCATTCGGGGCCCTCAGGGCCCTTGGGGCTCGCAGAGCTCATGGGGCTCTAAGGACTCTTTGGGCGCCCAGGGCTCTTTGTGCACTTACGGCTCTCAGGGTTCTTATAGGTCTCTTATGGTACTTAGGGCCCTTGAGAGTCTCGGGGTTCCCAGGGCGCGTCGGGCTTTCAGGGCTCTTAGGGCTCTTAGACTCCAGGGCCCTCGGCCCTTGCATGAGATCCCATGGCCCTGGGGCCCATTGGCACAGGTGCTACTTGTGCGTTGGGAGGACGGGCGGGAGCGAGCGAGGCGGCTTAAGCCAGGGTGGATACCATGGAGTGCCCAAGACATTTCATCATGGCCCCTAGAGGGCCTGAGAGAGCGCAACGTGGTCTCCAAGACGCCCCACCTCTCGGGGCCACATGTGCGCCCTCTCGGGGCCTTCTGAGGGTCTGGGCCTCGTGCCTCCCGAGGCCTTCCTGACCGACGTGGGCCGCAAGCTTCGCACGGCCCAGACCTTGTTGGATCTGAACGGCCGCTTCGGCGCGGCGTGAAGGTCAGCCTGATGGTCACGTGCGAGATGATCGTCGACGACTGAAGGGCCATCGGAGGTTGAGGTGTGCGACTTCCTCAGGGCCTCGAGCTTTCTGCGCATCAGCATACCTTGCGTGGCCCCGTCGAGGAGTAATTCTTCGACCGAGGGCCTAGGTTGCCGTCGGAACAAGGGCAGGCGGCACGCCGACCTCGCTTTCTCCCTCGTCGGAAACGGAGCGAGCGGCCCACATCCTCCTCGTCGCCCTCTCCACCCCCCCGTCGTCCTCCTCGTAGTCTTCCTCGTCGGCCACCGCGCCCCTCCACCAACATTCCCGACGCTTCGCGCGCCCCCGCCAGCCCATCCAGAAACGACGCCCAGGCGAGCTGATGAGGGAGGAGGGACAAGGCTGGCGAATAGGATGAGGAGGAGGAGGAGGTGGAGGAGGAGGATGAGGGGGGGGGGGAGAAGGGGGGGAGTTGGAGCTACAACTGGCCTTTGACCAGCTGGGGTGCGGCTAGCGACGCTAACACCGCCGATGGCAGCCGCTCCAGGCGGCATGTCACCGCCCCCCGGGCATCGCTGTTTTTTTTTTTGGGGGGGGGGTCCGAGGGCCGAGGGCGAGAGCGATGGGGCGGTGGCGCACTGTGCTGAAGCCCTCGCTGCGGATGCCCCTCGATGGGGAGGGTGGGGCGGCGGTGGGCGGGCGCTCCTGGGGCCATGCTGGAGCCCTGAGCCCCATCCAGGCAATCTTGGAGCCATCTTGATGCCTCGGGGGGGCGTCGGAAGCGAAATGGCGAGAACGCGCGCCATGCCGATTTGCTGTTGGGTTTTGTTCCCAACCATCCTGCGGTGTTGGGTCTTCGTTTTGAAGAGACAGCGCCCGCGTTCACCTCCTCCTCCCGCTGCCCCCTCCATCCTCCTCTATCATCATCATCGTCATCATCGTCATCATCATCATCGTCATCATCGACGTCATCACCACCATCACCATCGTCATCATCATCATCACCCATTTCGGCACACCCCTCACACGCTTCGTGTCCCCAGAGGGAGCTCCACCGAAGGCCCCAGTAGCAGGGTTCGCATGGCGGCCTCGGGCCATTTCGGCACACCCCTCACGAGGATCGTGGCCCCATAGGGAGCTCCACCGAAGGCCCCAGTGGCAGGGTTCACATGGCGGCCTCGAGCCATTTCGGCACACCCCTCACGAGGATCGCGGCCCCATAGGGAGCTCCACCGAAGGCCCCAGTGGCAGGGCTCGCTCGGGCCATTTCGGCACACCCCTCACGAGGATCGCGGCCCCATAGGGAGCTCCACCGAAGGCCCCAGCGGCAGGGTTCGCATGGCGGCCTCGGGCCATTTCGGCACACCCCTCACGAGGACCGTGGCCCCATAGGGAGCTCCACCGAAGGCCCCAGCGGCAGGGTTCGCATGGCGGCCTCGGGCCATTTCGGCACACCCTCACGAGAACCGTGGCCCCATAGGAGCTCCACCGAAGGCCCCAGTGGCAGGGTTCGCATGGCGGCCTCGGGCCATTTCGGCACACTCCTCACGAGGACCGTGGCCCCATAGGGAGCTCCATCGAAGGCCCCAGCGGCAGGGTTCGCATGGCGGCCCCGGGCAATTTCGGCACACCCCTCACGAGGACCGTGGCCCCATAGGGAGCTCCACCGAAGGCCCCAGCGGCAGGGTTCGCATGGCGGCCTCGGGCCATTTCGGCACACCCCTCGCACGGTTCGTGGCCTCAGAGGGAGTTCCACCGAAGTCCCCAGTGGCAGGGTTCGCATGGCGGCCCCGCCCCACGTCGGCACGCTCCTTCACGCGGGTCGTGGCAGCATAGGGAGCTCCACCGAAGGCGGCACCCACCACGCGGTACCCTCAATTGCATGCGGTTGGGCTCTTCGCCAGGGTATATATATATATATATATATATATATATATATACATACGTAGGAGGGAGGAGGAGGTGGAGGAGGAGGGCAAGGAAGGAGGAGGAGGGGGGGGAGGGGGTGGAGGACACGCTCAAAAAGGAGGAGAAGGAGGAGGAGGTGGAGGATGTGTCGCTCTGCTCGAGCACCTGCGCTTCGCGCTCGAGGCCCTAGAAATGGCCCGCGCGGTCGCGCGGCCTCGCGGCGCAGCGAGCAACGCTGCAGCGATGCTCAGCGCATCTGCAGGGCCCGCCCGCGTCCGTCGTCCCACGGGTTCTCCACGTCGCGCCAGCCCGCCTGATCGTCCCACGCGTGAGACTGCACCCACGACTGCGCCTCCCACCTGTACTTCTCCTTGGGCACCATGCGGATCGACCTGCCCCTGTAGTCGTGGCCGCGCCACTCGCCGCCGTTCGTTTTGAACGGCACCGTGGTCTTGAGCACCGCGTCCGTCAGCTTGGGGCCGCCGACGTCCTTGCTGGCGCCGCCGAGGCAATTGAACTGCACGACCATCATGTTGTTCGGCCAGTAGCTCACGTTGCCGTGCCAGTCGGTCACGTGCCACTCGTTCGAATTCGAACGAGACATGTACATGGCGTAGTTGTGCTGCTTCTCGATGTGCATCAAGGTCTCGAGATACGGCGACGTTTCAGGCGTCGACTCGTTGATGTAGTCGTACACCGTCAGGGTGCGCTGCATAAACGCTGGCGCCGCCATGGCAACAGTTGGAGAGCCCAGGACAATTCGCAAACAGAGAGCGGCGGTCCCGCTGCTCGAGCCCAAACTTGGCTACGCATGTATCCCTATACATAGGGGCACGTCCACCAACAGCTCAATGGTCAGAGGGGCGAGAGGAAGAGGGACGATGGGAGGGGGGACGAGGAGAAAGAGGGATCAGAGGAGGAGCAGGTTTTTCATTATATATATATATGTATGCATGTGTATATATATGTATATTGGGGGGGGGGGGGGGGGGGCATGGAGAGCCCTTTGGCCGCTTGGAGCCGTCCTTGGGCGGTCTTGGGCCCTCTTGGGCCATCTTGGAAGCCACCTTGAGCGACGCACGCACACACACAAACACGCGCACACACGCACACACACACACACACACACACGCACACCACACACACACGCGCACACACGCACACACACACACCACCACAACACGCACACACACACACACACACGGCACACACAAACCACACAACACACACGCACACGCACACGCACACGCACAGCACACGCACACGCACACGCACCACGCACACGCACACGCCCAGCACAGCACACGCACACGCAACGCACACGCACACGCATACGCACACGCTCACGCACACGCCACACGCCACACGCCTCACGCGACACGCACACGCCCGCGCACACGCACACGCCACACGCACACCTAACACGCACACGCACGCGCACACGCACACGCACGCGCACACGCACACGCCACACGCACACGCACACGCACACGCACACGCCACACGCCACACGCACACGCACACACGCACACACACACACACACACACACACGCGCGCGCACGCCACACGCCACACGCCACACGCACACGCACGCGCAGGCGCGCACGCACACGCACACGCCACACGCCACACGCCACACGCCACACGCACACGCATACGCACGCGCACACGCATACGCACGCGCACACGCACACCCACACGCCACACGACACGCGCACACGCACACGC
>CAUYUJ010004758.1:355000-394140 GCA_963575745.1 Prorocentrum cordatum | reverse complement strand
CCCGCCCGCCCGCCCGCCCCGGGAACGGGGGTCGGGAGAGGAAGCGATCTAGGCCGCCTACGCCCAGGGCTGGTGGGGCCGACTGAATCACATGGGTGCGCATATCCTCTGTCCTCCCCCCAAATTGGCATGTCCCCCCTCTCTATGGCATATCCCCGCTCGCCCGCCCCCCCCCCCCCCCCCCCAATTGGCATGCCCCCCCCCTCTCCCCCATCCGCAGCAGCGGCATTTCCCGCTCCATGGCCCACGACGCAGCGCAGAAGCGTTTGAGACTGCAGTCCGCGCTGCACACGGGCGGGATATCGCTGGATGGGTTATTGCGGATTGCCGCGAAATTCGGTTGCGAGCCTGTCGGCGATAAGAGGCTTCGCGCTATAAACCACGAGTTGTTCGAGAGGGCGAGGTTCGACGCCGATCTGCGTTCGACAACTGGCGAACCATGGCGATGGGAGGTTTGCCAGCCCGCGCTCGTTCTCCAGGAGATGGCGGCTGCTTCGGGCGAGTTGCAGACGTGTTTCTCGAATGCTTTCTCGAGGCGCCCGTGCTCGAATGACAGACCTTGGAGCGTGGTCATCGGCTTAGACGAGTACACGGTTGGCGACAAAAAAAAAGCCGAAAACAAACGAAACACCATGGTTGTTTCTTTCAATGTTCTAGAGCTCGGGGGATCAGTTTTGAGCCACGAGGCAACCTGGATGACCTTCGCTGTGATTCGGGATCACATCATAGGCAAGGTCGAGGGCAAGTGGTCCAGATTTTTCGCAACACTTCTGCGTGGGATCCTGCTTGGCCCCCTGTCTTTCAGAGACGCGGGCGCGGCGTTGAATGTGCTCGGCCAAACGCGCCTGCTGTTCGCAACGGTGAAAGGTGTTTTAACCGACCTCGACGGCCACAGGATGACGTTCGACTGGACAGGCGCAAGCCCCCACAAGCCATGCATTTTGTGCTGCAATTGTTGGAAGAAGGATTCACATCTCATTCCAGGGTGCTGCGATATATCTTGTTCAGATTTCTCGAAATTTCGGTTGCGTGATCACGAGGACACGGTTGCAAATATGGCTGTCGTTTTGGCGGCGAAAGCGAGACGTGACGCTGGGGCCATGGGCGTTGGGGATTTGAAGGAGCTCATTCAGGGCGTCGGCTTCAACCAAAACCCACTGGGCCTTCTAGCAGATGAGGCTCTGTGCGGCATCCTCGACATATCTGACATCATCGGCACAGACTGGGTGCACCACTATCTACAACATGGCGCATTTTCTTGGGAGTGCACGGCTTACGTGAGGGCGTGAGAGAGCAAGCTGGGAATTACGTTCGAGATGTGGGGTGAGTTGGTGAAGGCTGATTGGACATTCCCCTTATCAATGGGCGTCAATATCAGCCAAGTCTACGACGCATTTTCCGCATCCTCCGAGGAGGAGTCGAAGATTCGGTGCAAGGCAGGTGACTACATATCGTTGTATGTTATCATGCGGCATTTTGTCGATTGCAGACTGCTCGACACCCCTGGCCTTGAGAGGGAGAGCGAGTCTTTCAGCGCAGCATGTGCTGTCTTGGACCTCGTCCTCGAGGCTAAGAGGGCCCCGCAGACTGGGCTCGCAGCCATTCTCAATGAGCTCAGGGCCGCTCTTCGTATACACATGGATAGGCATGCAGCCGCATACGACAAGAGGTATTTACTTCCGGAACACCACGCCACGATGCATATTCCAGATCAAATTTGGAAAGACAAGTTTATAGTCGACATGTTCGTCGTTGAGCGCTTAAATATTCGCGTCAAGCAGTCCGCAGAGAACAGCGTCAGGAACACAGAGCGGTACGAGTACTCTGTCCTCTCGAACTTGCTGACGAGGCACCACAATGATTTGACCGGTGGTGTGCAATCCCTCCGCGAGGGCCTTCGCGGGTCTAGAAAGGAATTGCCAGGCTATCCAAATGTGGAGTTGGGTCATGGCGCCTGGGAGGATGGTCGCGAGTTGCACGTTCACGAAGTGGTTTTGGTCGGGGATGGTGCTGGCCTCGTGTCGGCCTGCGTCTGTGAACGTGGGGCGCTGTACGTTGTCGTCAGGAAATTGCTGCCCACTGGCAGGCGCGCCCGCTCAAGCAGATGGTTTTCGTTTTCGCGGGAGTTGATGGCAGTTGGCATGCGCGATGCCCACGCGGCCCACGCGTGGCACCGCGATGGGGGCGCCTATGTGGTGCTGGTTTAAAGAGCGCACGGCCTTGCCAATTTATGTGTATATAGATGCCTTGAAAACATCGAACGGGGATGCGAACGACGAAAACGACGACGACGACGGCCAGGTATGCGGCGCTTCCGCTGAAACGAACGCTCTCCTTCCTCCTCCTCTTTCCCCTCCTCCTTCCTCCCACCATCATCCTCTGACCATTGAGCTGTTGGCGGGCGTGCCCCTATGTACAGGGATACATCCGTAGCCAAGTGCGGGCTCAAGCAGCGGGACCGCCGCTTTCTGTTTGTGAATTGTCCTGCAGTGGGCTCCCCAGCTGTCGCCATGGCGGTGCCGCTGCCAGAGTTCACGCGGCGCACCATGACGGTGCACGACTACAGCAACGAGTCATTGCCAGACACGTCGCCGCATCGGGAGACTCTGATGCACATCGACGATCAGCACAACTACGTCATGTACACGTCTCGCTCGAACTTGACAGACTGGCACGGCTACGTGGGCTACGGGCCGAACAACATGATGGTCGTGCGGTTCAATTGCCTCAGCGGCGCGAGCCAGGGCGGCGGCCCCAAGCTCACGGACGTTCCGCTCAAGACCACGGCGCTGTTCAAGAACGGCGAGGAGTGGCACGGCCATGACTACAAGGGCAGGTCGATCCGCATGGTGCCGAAGAAGAAGTACAGGTGGGAGGCTCAGTCGTGGGCGCAGTCTCGCGCGCGGGACGACCAGGCGGGCCGGCTCGACGCGGAGGACCCGTGGGACGACGGCCGCGGGCGGGCCCTGCACACGTCGCGCTGAGCGCATCGCTGCAGCGTTCGCTGCGCCGCGAGGCCGCGCGAATACGCGGGCCACTTCTAGGACCTCGAGCGCGAAGCGCAGGTGCTCGAGCAGAGGTACACGCTCAGAATTTACCTCCTCGTCCTCCTCCTCCTCCTCCTCCTTCTCGTTGAGCGTGTCCTCCACCTCTTCCTCCCCCTCCTCCTCCTTCCTTGCCCCCCTCCTCCACCTCCTCCTCCCCCCCTCCCCAGCCCGAGCCTTGGAAGCGTCAAGCGGGGATGCGAACGACGAGCGCGACGACGACGACGACGACGACCAGGTCAGCGGCGCTTCCGCTGAAGCGAACGCCGACGACCAGAAGCGGCGCTTCCGCTGAAACAAAGCGACGACGACGACGACGCCGACGACCAGAAGCGGCGGCTCCGAAACCGACGACGAAAACGACGACGACGACGACGAGGACGACGACGACGACGAGGACGAGGACGACGACGAGGACGACGACGACGACGACGGGAGATTGGAATGTGGGGGCGAGGCAACCCCCGCTGAGCATTTTCGGGGCTACATAGTAAGTCCCATAAGTAAGATAAGTCGTACGTAAGTTAGATGGTAAGTCCGATAAATATCGGCAGCGTCAGAAGTTACAAGTAGCCGAAGTGCAGAATGCGTCCAAGATGCGCGCTAGGTTAGTTGGGCCGCCTGCGACTAAGCTATCCAACCTATGCGATTACATCATCCTCTGAGCGAGTGCAACGCTACTTGTGGGTGTACAACGCTACCTGATCAGACGTTAAGCGAATGCACGTATATTTGTATAACTGCATCTGGCGCAAGAGCGCCGACCGATATCAGCAGGTCCCAACCTGGGAGGCGGGTGACGAGGCAGAACGGGCTAGGGGCGCCGGATGTGCAGGTCTGCTCCTTCCGGAGGATGGTGATGGCCCCAACTCCGTCGTGACGGACAGCTCTTCCACCGCCGAGAGGGCGTGCTGCCAGACACGCCCATGCCGAGGCAGAGGGCGGCGCGTCGGAGGCAGGGAGGATGGCCGACGAGGTGGACGAGATCACCCTGGATGGGGCAGGGGGGGACCCACCGGATGAGGCCGACGCGGAACCTGCGCAGCCACCCGCGGCGCGGAGCCGTGCCGGGGGCGGTTGCCTCTCCCCTGCGGGGGGGGATGGTCTCCCTCCTCCCACCTCCTCCTCCTCCTTCTCCTCTTCCTCCTCCTCCTCTTCCTCCCCCCACCTCCTCCTCCTCCTTCTCCTCTTCCTCCTCCTCCTCCTCCTCCTTCTCCTTCTCCTCCTCCTGCTCCTCCTCTTCCTCCTCCCTCTCTTCCTCCTCCTCCTCCTCCTCCTCCTCCTCCGCCTCCATCTCCTCCTCCTCCTCCTCCGTCCTCCTCCTCCTCCTCCACGGTTGACAGCGGCGATCGGGGCCAAAATGCTCCGGCGGGGCTCCACATGGCTGTGACTCTAGTGGCAGCGACCGTAGCGGGGCTGCGCTGGACGGTGACGCAGGCCGGATTGACGATGGGAGCGACAATGGCTGGCGCGAGCGCTCCCGCAGCCCGCCAGCCACAGGCACATGACGCCGATATCAGGCTGTTGCTCGTAGGGAAGAGGACCAAGGCGTGGCGGACTTTGGGCATGTGCTCCAGACCTGCATACCGTACGCCGTCTGCCGCCTTTGCGGGGCTTCGCCATGCCAGGGGGCAGCGGCCGCGTTGAGGGTCTGGAGGCGCAGTGCCAGGGTGCGTTTCCGCCAACGGCTCAGGCGACCACTGGCTATAATAAGCAGTATGACTCACCTTAGGAAGATGCCGGCATATGCAACATATCGGAACAACTATATGTAAGTGCTCGCACGTGAATCATCTAGGCAAGCCCGACCGCCGCTAAGCGGCACAGCGCTTCCGTAGTCTTCTCTGGGGTTCAAAGCGGTGCCTCAGATGGCATGGATCTCGGGCTGAACCTTTTCTTTACGAGATTGTTCGATCGTTGGGCATCGCCGCCATAGTCTCGGCGGGTAGCTGCCCTGCGGTGCCCGCGTGCCCCGCCTGCCCGCCGTGCCCGGCGGGCCAGCGTGCCCAGGCGCGCCTCCGCTCCGCGGGCCGACGTGCGGGGTGAGCGATCCCGAGGTGCTGACGGGCAACAACCGCCTGTGGGCCTGGACGGTCCTGCTGCTCGGGGCCAGCTCGACGTTCGTCGCCCTCGGCTTCGTGTGCAATGGCGGTGCAGGCGGCGGTAGCCTGTGCCTTCGTATGGTACGCGATGCCGGAGGTCCTGTGGCATCAGAGGCTGCTGCTCGGCGTGCTGGCGTCATCGGCGACTAGTCTGCTCATTGTCACGCTAGACGGACAGGTATATGATGAAGAGTATGGTCCTGCCAAGGCAGACGAGGTGGGGATCCGCTTCACGACGCAGCGGTGGCCGCCTCCTCCCGGCGCGACGAGGGCGATGTGCTACAGGTTCGTCGCCGCTCCGACGGCGGCTCAGATCGCCCAGTGGACGGGTGAGGCGACCGCCCACGCCCTGGCGCTGCAGACTACGGTGGCGCCGCTCCCCGCGCTGGTGCACGGCAGCGCGACGCCGCCGGGAGGGCCATCCGCCGCGCCTGCTCCTGGGCCGCCCGCGCCTGGCGCGGCCGCCGCCGCAGGTGCTGCACCCGCGCCCGCCCAGGGCGAAGCAGGCAGCTGGCTGGCAGTCGATACACGGGCTGGGTTTCGCCGCGGTGAGGCGGTGGCCCTCTTGCCACAGGCCATTGTGCAGGGCACACGTGCTATGCAGGAGCAGGGGGTGCCGCCGCAGTGGGTGCTGCTCGCCTTCGTACCGCCTGGTGGTGAGATCGAGTTCGCGGGGGCGGAGGCGGTAGGCGACGCGCGGCTGATGACCGTGACGACCATCGGTGGGCAGAGAGTGAAGGCGCTGTTCCGAGCGGCAGCGGAGGCCGTGCAGGAGGTGAAGTTCGCGGACTTCCCGGTGCCAGGCCCTCACGCGACGTTGTGGTGCCTGAAGTTCACCAATCGTCGCAATGGAGGTGCCATTGACTGGCACCGTTTCTGGGAGCACACGCACGGCCTCAAGGCCGAGTTTAGGGCCGTCGGTGAGCATCTCATGATCATGCACGCCGGGGACTTGGCCCTCACTTGCGACGCCCTTGATATCGTGAACCTGGGGGCTTTCGCGCTGGTGATCAGGAAGGCCCAACTCATCGAGTACAGCTACTCCGAGGTGGGCGGCGGCAGGAGGTCCAGCGACGGCGCCGAGGCTGACGGCAAGGAGAAGAAGGACAAGAAGGGCAAGGGCCGCGGCGGCCTGATGCGAGTGGGGCTCTACGACGAGTCCCAGATCTTCATGGGGGGCCACGAGGAGTTCGGGGACATCATGGTGGCCCCCGACCTCCTGGACTACGTGTCGAAGGAGGTGGAGCGCGACGCCAGCGTGCTCAAGCAGGTTCGCAAGGCCCGCGAGGAGCGGGCCGCGGCGGGCCGCTAGCCCTACGAGAAGGCCGCCCGATCAGGCCTCCTGTCTGATCGGGCTCTTGGCGAGGGGACTCTTGCTCCCTCGCCCATGCGGGCGGCTGCCGCGTCCTTGGACATGAAGGCTGCCTACGGTTTTGGAGTGCCAGCCGCTGACGGTCGACAGCGCGACCTGTTCCCGCTGCCTGATGTGTTCCAGGGGCCATCCAGTTTTCCAGCGTCGACACGGCCGAGTCTGTCACGACGCTCACGCCAGCGCCTCCATGCGCGCCAGCACGAGCTGAAATGGGCGAGCGATATGGTGGAGTCGCTCAACGAGATGAGTGCTGGGCCGCAATACCGCGGCGCGCTGGGGGCGCAGGCCACCGAGAGCCAGCAGATGGTGCTCGATCGTCTTCCTTCGTGTGCTCAAGAGGTGGGTCGCCCCCCTCCTGGGCTTTCAGGCCAGGAAGCCGGGGCTACGACGGCGAGCCGGGGCTACGACGGCGAGCCCGCGACCCTGGCCAGCCTTGATGTTGACTGTCTGGCGCTTCCTGAGCGGGGTCACCGAGCGGTACCTCTTTTGGAACTGGATGAGCCAGCTGGTGTGGAAGTCACAAGGATCCTACAGGAGAAGCTCTTGCCAAAAGAGGAGGCGGAGCAGCGTAAGTCGAGTTCGGGAGTGAAGAAGGTTTTCACGGATCCTCGCCTTCGTAATCGCCGTGAATACTTGAAGCTGGTGAAGCGGCTTGAGGCGTGCGGTCTTATCGAGTACAGGGCGCACCGCGAGGAGGATGTCGGTGTGTTCGCAGTCCACAAAAAAGACGGCAGACAACGTATGATCATTGATGCCCGATGGGCCAACTCTCATTTTGCTGACCCACCAGACGTCAAGCTGGCCACGGGCCAAAGTTTCGCCATGCTTGAGGTCGACGCAGGCGAGCCCGTGTGGCTGGGCGGAGTGGACATCGTGAACTGTTTTTACACGCTGGAGCTCCCGAGCGAGTTCCGCGGGTACTTCGCCCTTCCTCGCCTGCGAGCCCGCGACGTTGGTGGAGACGGTGATGGGGTCGTGTTTCCATGCCTGAAGGTGATCCCGATGGGGTGGAATCAAGCGCTGATGGCCTGTCAGATCATCCACGAAGCGATGGTGGACAAGATCGAGGGGATCTCACCCGCCAACAGGATGTCCGACGGGGCCGAGGTGCCAGCCATGCAGCCGATGGTGCACACGGAGTACGTGGACAACTTCGTGGCGTACGCTGGCGAGCAAGGCCCTGTGGCTGAGGCTGCTCGGCGGGTGGACGCCCTGTTCCGCTCGAAAGGGCTCCCTACCCACGGGGTCGAGGTGAGCCAGGGCGGCGCTTCGCTCGGCTGGGAGTTCGCGACCGACGCCAGCCTGGTGGGGCCGAGTCGGCTTCGCCTCTGGCGGCTGCGGCTGGGCATCCAGGAGGTGCTACGCCGCCCGAGGGTGTCGGGCCGCGTGATCGAGATCATCATAGGCCACCTCACCTTCGTGGGCTTGCTGCGCCGGGAGTTCCTGGCAGTCTTCGGGGCCGTCTATGCCTTCGTCAGCCAGAATCGTGAGCGAGAGGTTGCACTTTGGCCTGCCGTCAGGAGGGAGTTGAAATGGGCGTCCTCTCTACTCCCTTTGCTGCGTCGTGATCTCGGGGCAGCGTGGTCGGACACTGTCTGTGTCAGCGACGCGTCGCCGTGGGGCCGCGGCGTCGTAGAGGGGGAACGGGCGGTGCCGCTCATTGCAGCTGCCGGGCGGGTGAGCGAGCGCTGGCGCTTCTCGAAGAGTGAGGAGCTCGGCGCCCGGGCTCGACTGCACTGCGAGCTGCAACAAAGCAGGCTGCGATCGCAGGACAAGGACAACCAATGGCCAGACAGCTGTACCCCTTCCTCAGACTTCAGAGAAATCAGCCCTGAACTCATGAAAGGCGAATGGAGAGTTGTGTCTGCTGGCCGCTGGTGGAAGTCCGAACACATGCCCCTGCTCGAGGCTAGAGCGGTCCTCTGGGCCCTGAAGCACCAGCTCCGACGTCGGAGGTCTTTTGGCAAAAAGCTTTTGTTCATCGTCGACGCTATGAGTATCGCTCTAATGTTTTCAAAGGGGAGATCGTCGTCATCACCTATGAATCGCATCTGCAGACAATGGAGCGCACTATGTCTCGGAGCCAATGTTATGCCAAGCGTACGATGGATCATGAGCGAGCTAAACCCAGCAGATGAGCCATCACGTATATATGCACCACCATCAACGTCATCAACACTACATCGTCATTTCCTCGGGTCCGTACCACGTCTTGGATCCGATTCAGGCAGCCCGAGGCTGGGACACCGAGGCAACTCAGAGCGCGATGCTGCGCCGCCCTTCCCTGGCGGCGACAGCGTCGCCCGCGGCGAGCAGCGGGCAGCCCAGCCGAGCGGCGGCCGCTGCGACCTCAGCGAGTCGGAGGCCGACAGCAGCAGCCGAGGCGAAGGCCAAGCGGGCCGCCCAGAGGAGGGCACGCCATCCCGAGGCGAAGGCCTACCAGTCCTCGGAGGGCCGCACTTTCCTGGAGCCCCGCTCGGTGTCGAAGCCCGTAGAGGCGCTGTGCAACGCTCTGATGGACGAGTTCGAGCGCTGGGCGGCGGCCGAGCAGCTGGAGCTGCGGACGCTGGCTCAGCGCGACGCGGCGCTGGCGAGGTACTCGACCTTCCTCTTCTTCGAGGGCCATTCGACGAGCGACTTCAGCAAGACGAGGGCGGCGGCCGCTTTCCGTTGGCTCGACGTGTCGAAGTCGGGCGTGGAGCTGCAGTGGGCGCGGCGGGCCCAGATCGGGTGCTGCAAGATAGCGCCCGAGCGGTCGGGGCTGCCCATCCCGCTGCTGAAGGTGGCTGCGATCGCCAACGAGATGGTGTGCATGGGGGTCCCCTGGTACATGCCGATCGCCGTGCTGCTCCATTTCGTGCTCTACCTCCGCCCGTGCGATGTGCGGTCGCTCTGCCGGGAGGAGCCGGTGCCACCTCTTCCCCAGAGCGTGGGAGGGCTGGGCAGGTGGAGCGTGCTGCTCCATCGCCAAGAGTTGGGACAGCCGAGCAAGACTGGCGTGTTCGACGAGGCGATGGTCCTCGACAACACCGAGTACGACGACCTGGACCAGGCGTGGGCCTACCTCCTCAGCCGCTCCAAGGGGATGCTGTTCCCGATGACGTACGTGGAGTACGCGAACGGCTTCGCCAAGGCGGTGGAGACCTTGGGGTACGGCCCGCGGGGCGTGGCTCATCTGTACCAGCTGCGCCACGGCGGGGTGAGCCACGAGGTGGCGAGTGGGCGACGGCCGATCGCCGAGGCTCAAAAAAGGAGAAGGTGGCTCAGCAGTGCCAGCATGAGGCGCTACGAGAAAGGAGGCCGCGTGACCGAGATGCTGCGCCGCCTGTCGTCCGAGCAGCTGCAGCCCGCCCGCAGGTGCCGAGAACGGATTGGTGCGATCCTCTCCGGCTGCTCAGCGCCTCTGCCAGGCGGTCACGACGAGGCGTCGCGCTCGAGCTCTTCTCGGGCAGCGGCCACTTCTCGCAAGCGTGGCGCCAGTCGTCCTTCTTGAAAGGGATACCCATCTTCGAATGGGACATCAAGTATGGCGACCAGTTCGATTTGCTGAAGCCGGGCAATCAAAAACTTATCCGTGGATGGCTCATGGCAGGCATGGTTCGAGCAGTATGGATCGGTCTTCTATGTGCGAGCTGGTCTTCTGCCCGCAGGTCAGACAACAGCGGGCCGCCCGCCTTGAGAAATGCTGAACACGTGATGGGCCTGCCCGGTCTCTCTCTCTCTCGCAGATCAAAGGAAAGTCAAAGAAGGAAATACAATGATGAGTTTCTGTCACTCCATCTTTTTGTTGTGCAAACGGTTGCGCATCCCGGGAGTGCTCGAGAACCCCCACTCCTCGCGCCTCTGGGTTTCTCCTCCCTTCCTCCGCATAAGACAGTGGCCAGAGGCCCAAGAATTCGTCACCGATTTCTGTCAATGGGGAAAGCCCTGGAGAAAGCGAACCCGTTTTGTTTCCCTTTTTGTGGACTTGAGCGATGCCGAGAGACGGTGCCGCTCGTGTAAAGGAATCTGTACTCGTACTGGTAGGCCCCATATGATTCTACGCGGTAGGCAGGACAACAAGTTTCTGACATCTATCGCCGAGCCTTACCCCAATAAGATGTGTGCTAAGCTATGTCAATGTTTCGCTAATGCCATTGCCAACAAAAGAGCCCTCGCTTTGTATAATTTCGGCCTATAGGCCAGCAGTATTTCTGGCATCGTGAGCGCTTCCATAGTTTTGGTGTGTGTGTGCGTGCTGTGGCCCTTGTATGATATCAAACAGGTGCCGTCGGCTCGTCACGCCTCCAGCTGAGGCGGATCGCCTCCGACCACACACAGAAAAGGTCTCGACTGGCGGGGAAGGTGCAGGCAGGCTGATGTAAGTGCTCGCACGTGAATCATCTAGGCAAGCCCGACCGCCGCTAAGCGGCACAGCGCTTCCGTAGTCTTCTCTCCCTCCCTCCCTTGGCTCTGCTGCCCCGTTCGACTCTCTCAGCGCTATGGTGTGTGTGTGCGTGCTGTGGCCCTTGTATGATATCAAACAGGTGCCGTCGGCTCGTCACGCCTCCAGCTGAGGCGGATCGCCTCCGACCACACACAGAAAAGGTTTCGACTGGCGGGGAAGGTGCAGGCAGGCTGATATATATATATATATATATATATATATATACACACACATACATACCAACAACAAATGATATTGATAAGAAATGATAATATTATGTTGATGAGTAATGAAATGAGTACTGCTCGTAAGACAGAAACCGTGATAAGACGGAGCGGCAGTGCTTGGCCAAATGGCTGCGCGGCTGCGACCCCTATACGGGCCGCCCCCTCCCTGGGTGATGGAGACCCCCTGGCCAGAGGTGGGGGGAGGTTGAAGCCTCCGACCAGGCGGGGTGCAGGGCCAGAAGCCGCCATGCTGGGCGATGTTGCCCCGCCAGGCGCAGAGGTGCAGGGGCGCTCCCCCACTGGCTGTTGGAGCCCCTTCGGCCTGAGGTTCCGCCGAAGAGGTGATGCTTGCCCTGGCTGAGGCGGAACATGGGCGAGCAGCCCTGCTGAGAAGGCAGCTGCTGGTCGGCTGGAGGAGCGCTGGGATTTGTGTGTGTGGGGGGCCTGGGCGCCCCGCCTGGCGTTGGCAGGGATGGCGGGCCCCGTGGCTGGAGGAGAGGGCGGGGGGGAACCAGCGGGGTGCAGGGCGCCGCGCCTGGGTCGTGGGCATGAAGCCTTTTGGATATTCGCTGGGATCCCGTGGGGGGCCCCGCGGGGGCCTCTTGGACGCAGCTTGGAGGCTTTGGGGGGGCATCTTGAGGTTTCTTGGGGTCTCTTTTTGGCGTCTTGGCGGCCTCTTGGTGTCCGAAGCCGCCCGTCGGCCGAAGCGGTCCCACGTGGAACAGAGGTGCCGGGGTGCTCCCCCCTGCTGGTCGGCGTGGCCCCTGCTCCGGTTTGCCGCGGGTTGGCGAGGTCCCCAGCGGCCTCGGCGTGCCGTGGCGCTGTGCGCAGTCGGTGCGGAGGGCGTCCGGTGCAGGGAACGCTGGTATTTAGACAAGGGCGGCCAAGCCGTCGTCCCGTGCGCCGTCGAGACCTGCGGCCGCTTGGACGGCATGTTCTCCAAGGGCCCGTTTCTTTATTGCTTGGGGCATGACGGGCGTCATGGCCCCCGATCCTCCCCTCCCCTATGACGTAACGCTCCCCCCCCCCAGTGCGCTCCGGGCGCTGCCGCCGTGCACATTGGGATCTGCGTAGGTGTCCGCGAAGGAATCCGCATAGAAGTCTGGTCCGCAGTCGTCGTCGTCGTCGTCGTCGTCGTCGTCGTCGTCGTCGTCGTCGTCGTCGTCGTCGTCGTCGTCGTCGTCGTCGTCGCTCGCGGCTGGTCGCTCATCGTCGTCGTGCGCGCGGACGCGGCTGGATTTGTTTTTTAATATGTTAAAAAAATCCGTGCCGATGACGGCAATCATTTTGGGGCTGGAGGGGGTCGATGACGTCACGTTTCGCTCCGGCGGCGTTTGGGAATATTTCTGGGACTGACGGAGGATAGCACCGGGATGTAAGTGGCGATCTGCACCACAACGCCCGTGTACACCACATTGCCAGCGTGCATCACAGCGCCTGTGTACACCACACCGCTTATGTACACCACAGCAGCCGCGTGCAACACAACGTCAGTTTGTGCCACCGTGCTTGCGGGCACAACAACTTGTGTGTACACCGCATCGCCTGCGTACACCACATCAACCGTGCACAACACATTACCAATGTACAACATTACACCAGAGAAGAACCCCTATCAGTATATGGTTTTCGCTGAGGAGATCGACCGGGGACCCAGGAACCCAAAACCTTCCGAAATTGGCCCAGAACCAACAACCGGGAACCCAGGAACCCGGAACCGGGAATCCTGGAACCCAGCTTGCTACCAAAATTGGCGGGAAATTCCCGCCAAGTCTTCCGACTTCTGCTAGCCCCCCCTTCAGTGCAAACACTGATAGGGGAACAATGCGCGCGTGCCTTGCAGTGCTTGTGTACACCACGGCGCCTGTGTGCACCACAGCAACCGTGCGCAACACAGCACCACTGCCGTATAAGAATCTGTATGACAAAATGGAACGCCTTTGGGTTCCACAGCAAACAGTACAAAATAATCCTTCTGGACAAAAGAGCGCCGCTGGAATCTACAAGTCTTCCGAGTCCGCCCGCAACACCCTGTTTCCTCCTATCTGCCTCCAGGAGGCTCCAGCTACATTGGCCGTCCGAGAACCAAGTTGACCGATTCAATAGACCACTCTGCGGTTCACGCTGCGGTGGCACGTGCGCTGCAGCGCCAACCCGCACAATAGGGGGCAAGGAGGAGGAGGAGAAGGAGGAGGAGGAGGAGGAGGAAGAGGAGGAGGAGGAGGAGGAGGAAGAGGTGGAGGTTGACGAGGACGGAGGGGGGAAGAACGTCGCTTTCGATTATCAGCACTTTCTTGGCGTGGCGTTTTCCGCAGCAGATCCTCACGTACATGCTCTGTCGACCTGTCCTATGCACGCAGGCGCTGTCGTGTACAATAGCGCTGCGTTGCACGCGGATGTTGTGGTGTAGACACGCGCTGTGGCGTGTACAGGCGCTGCGGTGCACGCAAGGATTGTGGTGTACACAGGCGCTGTATTGCACATGGTTGCTGTGGTGTCCACATGTACACCGGCGCTGTAGTGTGGTGTACACACGCGCTGCGTTGCACACGGTTGTTCCGGTGTACGCAAGTGTTGTGGTGTACACGCGCGTTGTGGTGCACGCGGTCGTTCTGGTGTACACAGGCGCAGTGGGGCAGATCGCCACCTACATGATGCTCGCGTCGTAGTAGTCGTCGTCATCGTCGCTCGTCGCTCGTCGCGTCGCGCGCGCGGGCGCAGCTGTGGTGCCGGAACCACACGGCGGGGTGGGGCGTTACGTCATACCCCCCCCCGCCCCCACTCATGACGCCCGTCATCGCCGAACATAAAAAGAACGCGTTCCAACTTGTTGGACGAGTTTGCTGTCCTGGCGGCGCAGCGTTAACGGGACCGCGGCGTCCTGCCTGCGCGCTGGGGGGCCCGTTGGCGGACGCTTATCAGCGTGCGGTTGGCCATGGGCGTGGCCTGGGCCCTGCTGGACTTGGCGCCCGCCCAGTGCCAGCCTTGCGACGCCGTGCGGGGCATGGCGGCGGTGGGTCCCAGGATGCGGGCTAGTTGGGCGGACAGGCCGAGGGCCGGGCGGGCCGCAGACCAGGCGGCGGCGGCGGCGGAAGAGCAAGCTCATTGAGTTCGTCGGAATTCCGAAAACCACGATTCTGCAAGTCGGCAGTGTTGCAAAAGTGGTAGGTCCACCCGCTGCTTCGTGCACCAGTCCGCCTGAGTAAAAAGTAGAAACTTTTCCTACGGCTTCCGCCCAAACGATATGTGTCTGACGTGGTTGGCTTGGTTCGGGAAATATGCCACAGGCCGCTGGTGCTTACAACTGAAGGTGTCAAGACCACGTTCGGCACAATGGGGCACGATCTGATTTGCGAAGCCTTGCTTCACGGGGGGTGAGTGTCCATGGCACGTGGTTGCATAGCCGCGACTTGTCGCACATGCAGGTTTGCATCAACCGTCTCATGGCTGGACGTGCCGATTTGTTTCCTTTTCGAAAAAAACGGTAAGCAAGATGGGATCGAGGCGCAAGATGAGTTTCGGACAGTTGCGGAATATCTCTTGGTCCCGCTCTTGGAACAGTGGCATGCTTTGGGTTGCGGATTCGTCTTCGACTCAGGGCCAGACAGTGATGATCATACAATTACGCACGATATTCGGGTGGACAGCATTATTTGTTTCGCCCGCGGTCTTGATCATATGCAACATATGGTTAACGGGGTGACACAGCGCATCCAGACACGAGGTAGGACCAGTCCGGGTGAAACATATGTTTCATGGAAGCCCGGGTACTTGGAATTAACGGTGTGCGGATCCGCGTCCGTCTTGCCCACTGGTGACTTGCGCGCTTAGGAAGATGGCGTGGTGCTCGAGCACCAAGAAAAGGAGGGCATGAACCGATTGGGAACATATTGACTGGAAGGCAACACTTGGACGATCTTGCAGAAAGATTTGGCACGCGCCGAAACGCAGTGTTTCGTGCGCCAGCATCTGTTCAGGAGCAAAGCTACCCCGATGCAGTCGAGGCTCCGGGCGCGGCGGGACACAGTTGGGAATTCAACGACGCACGCCTCAGAGACGTGGCGTTTGACTTCGATCATACAGCAGCATCTACGGACGTGGGACATGCAATTGTTGCGACGGACTCTTCGGCTCCGCCGGCGGGGTATTGAGAGCATTCCAGACAACCGCAATCGAGCATCCAGGCAGTTAGAAACGTGGACCTGCCGACATGGCGTCACCTTTCTGCTCTTCCGGGTCCTTCGCGGGGTGTGCAAAGAGAAGAGGCAAGGCGGGGGACCTTCTTCATTGCCGGGAGCGGTGGAAATCCGACGCGTGCGCTCCAGGAGCGCAGGTGCGCAGGACGGTGGGAAACATGCGAAGTTTTTATTGCGAAGGTCTTGCGGCCGGCGCCGCCGACCCTGAAGATGGCGAAGATGAAAACCAGGGTGAGGGGGAGCAGGATGAGGAGGAGGAGGAGGTAGAGGAGTGTCTGGACCCCCCAAGACAAGCCATTTCAGACCCCCCCCCGTGGGAGAACCCTCCAAAACATCGTCCCCAGACCCCCCAGGCCCTCCAAGATAGCCTGGAAGAGACCCCCCCCGAAATGAGACCCCCCTCCCTTTATTGCGAAATCTGGAGTATCAAACTTGGTGTTATTGTGCGGGAAGCGCCGCCGCTACGAGAACCTGAAGGAACTCGAATGGGGCGGGTGGGGCAGGCGCCTGTGGATCCAGACAGATAACCAGCAGGTGCAGGAGATCTTCGCGAGACGTTCGGCATGTGGCGATCAGAGGATTCGGCCAATCTGCATCCACATCGCAAGGTGATTGCATGATTTTCTTTGCTGTGGGTGGCGTCCGCAGCAAGATCTTGTTAGGTTTCTCGAGTGGGACCCGCGGGACTTCGATGCGACAGCTTATCATGCTGCGAATCACGCGTTGGATCTTGAGCACGACCTGGGGACGATCAGTACCCTGACGGGCCAGGCAACAAAGTTTCGATTGTGCGTTGATGGCGCGCTGCGTGGAGGGAAGGCGGCTGCTTTGGGAGTTGCTTTGTGCGCTCACACTTCTAACCAACCGTCCAACAAGATCTTCTTTTACCGCGCTGGACGTGGTTTTGCGGGCGTGGGGTCCGCAGTCATCGCCGAAATTATGGCGCTAGGGCGAGGCGGAACGTTGGCAGGAGGAGGAGGAGGAAGAGGATCGAACAGGGATGGGGGTGTGGCTGAGCAGGATGAGGATGCATGGGTGGCGTGGACGGTGGTGATGAATATGAACGGAATTGTGGCGAAGGCATTTCTGATGATGCGGATGTTGGCAATGGGCATGCTGATTGATGTGATGATGGCGAGGCCCTTGATTAGATCGGTGCTGGGTACGAAGACGCGGCTGGCGATGCTGATCTTAATATGCAAGAGGGCAGGCAGGTTCAAACAGAGAGTTACCAAGCTCAGCCACATCATGCAAGATCGCGTGGGCGACTGCTTTTTGCAGCGCTATACCTCAGAGCCCCAGCCCACGGTGCTGGAACCCCAAAAAGGCGCCATGTCGTACTCTGCGGTGGAGGCCACAGGTGTGGTCTCGCGCTACCAGAGGAACTAACTGGACCGCTTGGGCAGACCATCGTCCATAACCTCGGCGCCTGAGCAATATAACGCACCGACGCCGCTGTCCAGCGCAGACGAACATGTCACATTATTGCCATTGTTATGCCCCGCTCTTCCTAACAATGCGCCCCAACGATTCCCGGTACCTCCACGGGGCGTGCTGGTTCGCCACTGGTTCGCGATATCGGTGGCAGCACGCATAGCAAAACAGCGGCAAGCCGGCTGCCACATTAGGCCCGGGTGCTATGAGATCTAACCGTCGTTGATCGTCAGCCGGGATTTGAATATGGGAGTCTCGCAACATTCGTTCAACGTCACGGTCGGAAATTCGTCTGCTTGCTTCCACCAATACTTGACGCCATGTGGTCGCCCCGTGCCCGTATGTCGAACATGTGTTCGCCCTCCCTAACCATCAGCAAGCTTGTTGTGTCCATGCGGATCTGGTCCGTCGTGCGACGCAGCAATGCCCAGGGGTGTACGCACGCAACTCACCATTGCCAAGTTCGTAAGTTGAAGACCTACTGTCGTATGACATACCGTTAATCACGTAGTCGTGAATGGCCCCAGATTTGAATGACTGCGGTTTCTGGGTATTGAGGCGGCGTTCGCCCGACGGCTGCGCGCGGGCATTGTGCGTAACAGATCAATGTAAGCCGACCGCTCCGCGGGATTATCAGCGTGAAGTTGTCACCCGTGTCGCCACTCACCTCATTCAGCTGCCTCGGGTGGTGGGTTCCGTGGTCTCGTTCCGATTGCAATGTCTTCAAAGTTTCCCTGCCAATTCCGCGGCAGCCGAACATTCTGGACCGAAATGGGGTTGTCCAGGCGGCACTGCGTGCAAAGTAGTGTCGTGATCTTCCAGGCTTCTTCGGGGAAGCGTTCAAATAATCCTGGGGTAACATCTGCCCAACTTTCCCAGTATGCTGCTGGGGAAATCCGTGTAGAGTCCCGCAGCCCCATCCAGCCAACCGTAAAGGTAACTGAACTTGTCGCACCCACGCGCCATAAGGCGCAGCATGCAACTATTCGTTCCGTACGTCAATACTTGGTATGTATAACATTTGTTGGAGCTCTTGTAATCTATCGTCGTCGCGGTTTTCCGTAATGTTTCGCATCTGGCGTCGCGGAAGCGTCCGGAACAGATGTATGATGCGAGGGGCGGCACAATATTACCGTAGAAGCCATGCTGGCTGTAGATTGGGGAGCTCTGGCAAGTAATTGAATAGCTTCGCCCTCTCCACAACCAACGTGGCCCCTTGTGACTCGATGTGCTCGTCCGTACCCATGGGTGTACCTAATACTTCGATCCCCCGAGCTGCAGCATCAGGCGCATTCGATTTCCATGCTTCCCTATGGTGTTCAGCTAGATTATCTGGGCATGGCCCTGGCTGGCGGCCCCATCGAGCGAGTTTGCCGTCGTTGATATCAATGTGGCACTTGTCGCGAAGTATACCCCTGGCAGTTGTCAGTATATATACACTGTTTTGTCGGGGTCGCGCACGATATAGATATCGTTCAGGTAAGCAACAAGAGTAGTCCCTGGCGGGAGGCGAGCCTGGATTTGCTCCAAGGAGGGGTGAAGCGCCAACGAAAATAATGCCGACATGAGTGCATCCTTTTGTTCTTCACCATCGCTTTGCTCAATCGTATGTGGCACACCTGCACGATCGGCCCATTGAAATTGTGGACCACCGACCCATCCACGCATAGACCTGCCTCCATCGCCTGCACTCTCCACCCACTGACCAGATCCATAACACATACGGACAAACGGGATGAGGCCGTGAAGCTGCGGGTTGGCAACCAATTTTTTGAACATCCGGGCGCAATAAATATGGTCGAACGTTCCGATACCATCGATGTTCACGATTACTTTGTCCAAGTAGGTATCCGTCATGTATTTTAAGAAATGCATTGCTGCGTCGGTGCCGCTCCGGTCACAAAGCCCACTAATCTGCGGCATCACAGCAATTCTCAATTCAGCTTGGTACTGCTTCGCCAGAACTTTTGCAACTAATGTCTGAAAGTGTCTCCTGCTGCAATTCCTCGGACTCAGTTGCTAAATTTCAGTCGCGCCGTCATTAAGGATGCCCGCAAAGCATTTTCGATGGAAGTTGGAAGCCAGCCTTGTGTCACGATCTCGGCAACGTTCCCTAAGAAATCAGACGCAGTAGTACCGTCCAGGCAGAGTTTGAAGTGATCGTACCTGCTACCCCAAAGTCCCGCACTAAGGCCCCTCCGAGAACCACGTGAAATTGTTGCAAAAGCATTTTTGTCAAGCGCCATGCCACCATGGGCTCTAAACTCCATAAATGCAGGCGGGACATGGTTCTGACAGAACCGGTGATCGTAAATATTCATTCCGCGATTCGTCCAACGTCGATTGGGTTCACAGTGCAAGTCCGGCTAATTTGAGCACGCGTGCAGCGTGGTTTAGTTTTCCCATGCTTAAGAATTTCAATGCTTGTCTACTAGGTTGGAATGTGTAGCTGGGTTGTTGGTTGCCTGCCGTTGTCCACGAACCGCAAACCTTGCACCCTCGATCAATTTGTCCCGTTCGCCGAAGTCGAAAAGAGCAATGCGTCGACGCAATGCGCGTTCCCCTGCCGCTCCTACATGATTGGTAGGATGTAGAAGCGTTCGTGGGAGCAATACGAATAGTTCCCAAGTTCTGAAGTAGATCTCCTCTGCTCCTGGATCCTCTGCCCAGGCGCCGTGGGCCGACGATTCCACAGCAGGCAGGACTTGAGTCTGAATGCGTAGGAAGGGCCCGCTGATACAATGCTGTATTGAGCGCAACTTCGGGATACGTGCAGCAGTTTCGGTGTCTAGGTCGACTGCGACGCATGGACGTTCTCTTTGAGTTCGTGGTGGAGGAGGCGGAACGGTCGAAGCCCTGCGCGAAATCGGGTGGGTGCAGATAACATCTCGTAGCGTGTGTGACAAACCGAGTGCATGGCGTTGTCGACAAGACACAGAGTTGCTGCGGCGAAAGCGGATTCGAGAACCAAACGCTCGTTTGAGAAATGGCATGCCGCATGAATATCTCTTCCTATATGTATGTATGGGTATTAGAGCTTCCGGTTCCATGCAACGTCCAGGAGCGCAATCCAGTTTGTTGTGGCATTCTGTCGTTGTAACCACACGCCAGTTGCATCAGCATTCTCAATACGTTTTTTCCCCGTAAATAGGGTGGGGTTTGTTTTTGTTGATGATGTTGATGATGTTGATGTCGGTGATGATGAGGATGGTGGTGGCGATTATGAAAGGAGTGGTGGCGACGACGTTTACGATGATGCGGATGTTGGAAATGATCATGATGAATGTTGTGATGTTGGCGAGGCCATTGATTAGATTGGTGCTGATACGAAGACGCGACTGGTGATGCTGATGGAGGGGGGTGGTGATGATGATGACGGTGTTGCTAATAAGGATGATTATGTTGATGCTGTTGCTTGTGGTGGTAGGGGCCATGAAGGCAAATCTGATGATGTTGATGAAGGTGGCGATGACGAGGAGGAGGAATAGGAGGAGTAGGAGAAGGAGGAGGTGGCCCAGAGGAGGAGGTTGAGGAGGAGGAGGAGGAGGACGAGAATGAGGAGGAGCAGGAGGATGGTACGAGAAGCGACGCAGCTACCCATCTCCGCTGCCACTGTCGCCGCCGTTGTCGCCGTCGCAGTCGTCATCGTCGTCGTCGTCGTCGACGTTGTTGTCGAGCCCGGGACCTCCTCTTGGTGCGCGTTCAGGCCAAGACATTGGGGCAAGCTCGAAATCGTGGCAATGAGGAGGTCTCAGGAGGCGGCCCCACGAAGAAAAGCCAGATCGCGATCGCCGTCGCCGCCGATCTTGTCGGCGGGCGGTCCTCCAGCCCCAGGCCGCCGCGCGCTTGGCCAATCAGATGAGAGCAAGGCCAGCGGAAGCTGGCGGAAGTAAAATGTGCCCACCAAAGATATGCCAACCTCTTTGGATCCCGCCAGGTCATGGTCAGTGTTGGGGCGCGCTCGCGCGCAAGATCGGGCCCTTCCTCGGCGGACGTTTCGTTTGCACCGTTCCGCGCTGGCATCTTCCACGGCCTCGTCGATCCTCGACCCAGGGATGATATGGTACATCGTGCTTCGGCACCCAAGGCCGAACAAGTATGCACCGTACCGCGTTGGGGTGGGGCCTGAGGGGAGTCCAGCCATGGTACGGTGCATTGGCACTGTTCTTCGTACTTCCTAGGTCGCCGTCGCCGTTGTCGTCGCCGCCGCCAGGGTGGCCGACCCTGGGCGCAGCTGCGCACCTGGCTCTCGGATACGCCCGGGGGCTCCTGGGCTTATTTCAGCGACGAGGCCGGGCGCGTCGCCTTTTCCGTCACCGCCGTCGCCGTCGTTGTCGCCGTCGCGTCGCCGTCGTCGCCATCGTTGTCGCCGTCGGCCTTCGCCGTCGCCGCCGCCGCTTTTGCCGCTGCGTCGCCGGCGTCGCCGTCGTCGTCGTCGCCGCCGTCGGCCGTTGCCGTCGGCCGTCGCCGGCGCCGCCGCCATCATCGTCGGCCTTCGCCGTCGTCGTCGTGTCGTCGTTGCCTCTTCCTCGTCCTCCTCCTCCTCGTGCTCCTTCCTCTCTTCCTCCTCCGCCTCCTCCTCTTCCCGTCGCCGTATCCATGTTGGCTCAAGGCCAAGATGGTGTCCGTTCATTGGGTAGGCTCCCACCAGTCCTCGCAGACTTGCCGCCACAATCAGGGGCTTGCGGCCGCCTGTCCAGCTTTGCTTGCTTCTCGCACCGGCCTTGCAGGCGGCCTTACATATCCATTCGCCGAGGCCCGCTCCGAACTCTCCGTATCCTCGCGTCGAGCCCGCTCCGATCCAGGCGTTGGATGAGAATCTCCTGTGGTGCCTGGCGCCAAGTGGCTCACCTCAACATGTCGGCGAACTCCTCCAGTGGTGACGATCGATCCACCTCCCGCAGCCAGCTGTTTATACACTCGTCAACGCAAACCAAGCCATTGCGACGCCCCGCCAAACCGCCAGCGAACCGACGCCAGAGACACGGTTGCCGCCAGAGGCAAAGCAGGATTCAGCAGTCAAGGATCCGCTGGCAGCCACCATGGAGCCTGCGCATCTGGTCGCTCCTCTGCGCGCCCCGCTCGCTCTTCAGCTCGCCCAGCATCTGCAGGTGCGTTAACACCAACCATGGACACGGACAGTACCCATCCTCACCATTCAGCTGCACCGCCACATCATGCTGCCGCCGCTCAGGCCGACTCTTTTGCAGGGGCCGGCGGCCTGTGGCAGTGCGCACGTTCGGCTAAACAGATCGCAGAACACATCAAGAACTTGTCCACCTTCCCGTCCCTTGAGCGGCAGCGACCTGCGCCCGCTGCACCAGCCGAATGCGCTCACGGAGTTCGTGGTCTTGCAACGCGTCGTGACGCCGCCTGACCCGCCGCTCATGCGCAACTTCCTGGACTTCTCGCCGAATTCGACGCCGCTGTCCATAACCTCATACAGAAACAAGTTGCGCATGCAGCCAGTACTTTCCAAGCTGAAGCAGGTCAGCCCCTAATCAATCTCGAGAAATCTGTCGCACGCGTCTTCAATAGAAAGTATTCCAACTATAACGTCGAGTGGGCAGCCTTCACGAGATCGTTGCTCGTACCCGCTGTGGACAGGACCGACACGATGCTGAACAACAGCGCATGTGGCAGCATATTGACCAGATGCGTGACACGGAAAGCGCATGTGCACAGAAATTCGACGTTGTCCAACCCGTTTTTCCATCCAGCCACGTTGAACAAATATGTTGAAATTCATGTTGATGACAGTTTCTTGAAAGTATTATTGGCCCAACGTTGAGGCAGAAGTACATGATATATTTTGGGGCAGATGAGATACAGCAACATGTCTACCATATCGACGCTGTGTAATGGTAATGGACATATGCGGAGGTCCTACGCTGCGGCGTTGCCCTGCAAACCAGCGAAGTAAGAACCCGCAGAGAATTACAACACCATACGGACCATACGCAGTTTCTGGCAGGTAATTTTGTTTGCTTTCCTGGGCCGCTTCCACTGTTGCAAATACACTTGATAATGGAATTGCTACGCGTTTTACATTTGTTGTCGGTGTACAAAACCCAAAAAGCACTGGCCAGAATCTTCCCAGCGCATGTGTCCACAGCTCTTCAATCCAACTACGGAATGCAGCCAGCCGAAGTGTGTGATTTCATTGCAACGCCGCGTGAGATGATCCACGAATTTCGTGGCATCTGGAAACCTCGGTTCACATTGCTGTCTCACCAGCACGAACGACAGATGATAATGCAGTTCCGAGACTCGTGCAAAATAATGCGGACCGGTCGCTCCAGAGAGAACAATTGCCTCACATATTTTCACATTTGAACCATCCAAATCCCAACGATTATTCGGAAGTCTGCACAGATCTTGTGTCCGCGAAAACCCTTTGCTATGCGAGTCCCAAGAACTAAGTCTTCGAGAGAGATCAGCTAGAATTCGGCACTTGTGTCGCTGCGATCTCTGGGATTCGGAGTTTCCATGTGCTCGGTCGTGGGACGAGCCACTGGCGCCGGAGGCAGAAGCATGCCGCCAAGGATCTCCCAGCTCACCTTGGAGAACTCCTCGCCAACCCTGATAATGAACACCTGCTGGTCACCGAACGTTTGAGTGCCCGTCACGACGCTTCCCTGATCAGGAAAGCACTTCGGTGCCGACGGTGCCGGGGGTGGTTCATCTGGACGGTCCTGGTTGGTCTTTTGAGGACGCTGGTCGTTGTCCGAATTCTCCTCGAGGCGCTCGCACAAGGACTTTTTACCTGGACGGCTTCGTTGCATCTCTGCCTTCTTTTTTGTGGTCCCACTTCTTTTTGAGAGACGACAGATGTTCAACAATGTCTGGCTGTTGGGAGGCCCCCCATCTGCTGGTTCATGAGGTTCACGCCTTTCATCAAAAAGTCCCGCTTGTCATCTGGCAGGCGCAAGTCGATCATGGTCTGTGGATGCAACGGTCCAGAGCCACGTCCGGCTCCTCACCACACCTCCACGCATCAAGGATCGCCCGCTTTTTTTCGAGATATGCCTTCAGACTGGGGATGCTCGTGACGACCACGATCACCTCGATGTTCGTTGCCGGCTCAATCGGCTGGTCCATTTCAACGCGCATGTCGACACATTGACGAGCCCAAATCGAGATTGTTGGAAGGCCCCCCCTTGGTTGCATGTACACATCCCCGGCGAGAGCGACTGGTTGTTACGAGTACGCCATCGACTGTGGCGGCCTCGTGGACTGCATTTTCGTCTACTCTTGAAAAGGATTGCCTGCCATCCTCTGAGACGCAGCAAGAATAGAAAGGACAGTAAGCAGAGTATGGATGGCAGGGACAGGACGACCAGACCCTTACCCTCGAAGTACCTCGAAGCACCTTTTCCTCGGACTGCGTATTTCACCCCAGATGTGCCTAAGCAGAAACGGTGACGGGCATGCAGCGGGAAACGAGCAGGAGAGGGGACGGGAGGGAAGAAGACAGGAAAGGGAGCTTGCATGATTGGAGTTTATTGTTGTTGAGGACCAAAATCCGATCCAACCTTCAAGCTACCGACTTCCTGGTCGATAACGCAATCAATCGTTGTACCAGCGGGAAGTGCACAATGGATGGGCACGCTCCGAGAACGACGACGATGACGATGACGACGACGACGACGACGACGACGACGACGACGGCGACTGGCGAACGACGACGGACCATGGACGACTTACGACGGACGGCGGACGGCGGACGGCGTACGGCGGACGGCGGACGACGGACGCGGCAAATGCCAGGCTGACGCCCAGCTGCCCGCGTGGGAGGTGCCTGGCACCTCCGGCGGCTGGCGGGGCCCCAGGGGGGCCTCCTCCTCCTCTTCATTCCCGCTGCCCCTCAGGGGTCCAGCGGGGTCGAGGAGGAGGAGGGGACAGCGGGGGCGGGGAGGAGGAAAAGGAGGGAGGGAGGAGGCGAAGGAGGAGGAGGAGGAGGAGAGGGAGGGACCTGAGGGATGATGCGGGCCGTAAGTTGCCCCTAGCACGCTCAGCCTGTGCTGGCCTCCTTTTCCTCACGCGCACCGTGAACTCCCTCACGCCGGCGTTGGGCCATCTCCCATTACCCATCGGTCGTTGAAAGTAGGTATTTTGGGATTCCCAGATTCCAATCTACTTTCAGCGCCTTCCTACTTCAAGAGTCGAGTGGTTTTCCCTCTTCCTTCCTCTGCAGGAGGCGGGCGGAAACCCAATCTATTTCCAACGCCTTCCTACTTCATGTTTCTACCTACTTCTTCCGACCGATGGGTACACCAGCGCCTCAGGGGAATCAGAGCCGTGCAGTTCGGCGACTCGGGAGGCGTCAACATGGGGCAGGCTCGCCTCGCCGGAGCTCGCGCCGCCACCGCGTCGGCCGGAGCGGATGGCCTCACAGCCACGCTGTTTGGTTCCACCCCGCGCTCAAGCAAGGGACCCCTGACAGCATTGATCACCACCTACCAAACCACCCCAACCCAACCCGAAGGCCTCAATTTGCCCTCCATTTCCAGTGGGGGGGGGTCGGGGAACGCTGAAAAAACACATGGAACCCGTACCCCCCCCACCCCGAAATTCGGGTCAAATTCGGGTCTTCGGGTTGGGTTGGGGTGGTCTGGTAGGTAGTCATTGATTGATCGCAAAAGACGGCCCGACGGCAGGGCCGATGGTTGCCCTTCCCAAGTTTTGGCCGTAGAATAGGCTACGCCGTAGCCTCGGACGTTGTGTCTTGAGGCCAGGATGGTCTGAGCCTTGACGCTCGGCCAAGAGGCCCGTGTAGCCTTACACGCTTCGATGCCCGCGCAACTAGCAAAAGAGCAGATCGGGTAGCATATCTCATATCTCTCGACTCGGCCTGCACAGAAGCCTGGGCCACCGAATGTCCACGGAGTGTTCATGGTACCCTGGCTGAAGCAAGGGAGCTTTTTGGAGGAGCAGGAGTTGGAGGGAGGAAGATGAGGAGGAGAAAGAGGAGGAGGAGGAGGAGGAGGAGGAAGAGCAGCAGGAGGAGGAGGAGGAGGAGGAGGAGGAAGAGGAGGAAGAGGAAGAGGAGGAAGAGGGGAACGAGGAAAAGGAGGAGGGTCTGTAGCCATTTTGGCTCAAGCCATTTTGGCTCAAGGGGGCGCCTGTGCGCATTCCTGTTTACGGAGGGCACACCGCAAGCCCTGTCGTTTTGACCGCATTGCCAGGACACCTGGCCGCGCTAGCCCCAAAAGGGCTCCACCAGGAATGCCCCGCAGTGGTCGTAAGCCTCCTCACTCCGCGGTTTGTGGCACATGCGGTAACAGGTGGAATGCGCCCGCTGACCTCAGCGTGGTCGCCGTCGGGGCCGGAGCACGTGCTGGAGCGCTACAAAAGCAGGCCGCGGAGAGTGCGAGGCGGTGTGCCTCTGCTGCGCGGTCGGCGCCGCAGCAAGGGGCAGGCTCCGAACAAAATTCGACATCTCGCCACGCGGGCGGCTGGTGCGCAGGGGCCCTTCGCGCGCCGCCACCGCCGCCAGCGGGCGGCGAACAGCTCGTGCCTGCTGCGCGGAGGCGAGCGTTGAATGAGCAGGAGGGGGGGGGAGGAGGACGAAACACGAGGGGGAAGAGGAAAAACGCCGGGGGGGGGGTCGAGGATTGTCGGCGGCAGTCGGGGGGTCGTCGTGGGCCGTCGTGTGTCGGGGGGAGCTCATCGGGGTGGACGGTTGGCTGACGCGGGTCTGGAACTGGCGCCGGCGGCGACTCACACGGCGTCGCCCAAATCACGGTACCATTGTGGAGTCTTTTTGCAGGCAGATTTCCAGTCGGTCTTCCCCATCGGCCCGACGTGGGTGTCCCTCCTTCCAACACAACATACAATCCCCGATTGAGCACTAAGCCCGGTCCAATACTGGACTCGCAAGGAAAAATGTTATGTAAAACCGGTCCCAAGTCGTGCATGGCTTGCCTCTGGAACGCTTCGGCCTAGCAGGCAACTTCGGATCAGCCACGTCGCCTGGGCTTCACCTGGCAACCACATGCGCCAACGCATTCCGGCCAGGGCTTTGCAGCTTGAGGTGTAGATTTTGTTTTAATTTGCGCAACTATTCTGCCCATAATGTGATAGGCCAGCGCTGTATAGTTTGCTCGATTTTGTCTCGGACGCGCCTGTACAC
This sequence comes from Prorocentrum cordatum, assembly GCA_963575745.1. Lineage (NCBI taxonomy): Eukaryota > Dinophyceae > Prorocentrales > Prorocentraceae > Prorocentrum > Prorocentrum cordatum. Next base: position 367,204 of record CAUYUJ010004758.1, on the reverse strand, counting down.
GTCGGACCATTCATCGTCGTCGTGCTTAATGAAGCCAGCCATACATCTCATCATGTGCCTCTGCGTTGAAGCGAGGTTCTCAAAGTCGGCAGAAGTCAAAGGAGCTGTGGAGAGGCCATATAGCATTGTAGGCGTGCCGATACTGTCAAAGAGGCGAAATCTGAGAAGCAGATCCACGTGCCGGTTGGTCAGAGCAGAGCGGAATTTGTGGTTCATTCGCCCATGCGCAGCGCAGCCAGTTTGCCAGAATTGATTTTCCCCTGTTCTTCAGGTCGCCCGGATATTTGTTGCCGAGATACACGTGGAATTCTCTTCTCTCGCGACCTCAATGAGACCGCCTGCTGCGTCCACAAACCATGGGCAACCACTTTGAACGAAATTGCGATTCAAAGTGAAGATTTTGCTCCTCTTTGCATTCAGCTCCAAGCCGACCTGGTGTAGTTCTTCAGCGAGAAAGTCTAGCATCAACGTCAATTCGTTCAGGCTCGCGGCGTATATGATGAGGTCATCGGCGAACATGACGTGAGTCAAACGGCGACCAGAAGGACCAGGCTCGATCTTAATGCCGTGGGTGCTCAATCGATTTGACCATCTTCTCACGACCAGCTCTAACGCAGCATTGAAGAGCAAAGGGCTCAAAACGTCACCTTGTCGAACCCCCCGCCGGATGTCGAAGAGTCGTTGGTTCTGCAGCTTGCCCCTCTGTCCGCCGTAGATCTCTGCTAAGAGCGCGAGATATGGCCAAGACACACCCTGTACTTCAAGAGTTTCGAAGAGCTGCGGCCATTTGATTCTCTCGAATGCCTTCTTTAGGTCCAAGCTCGCGAACAATAGCGGCATGTTGAATTCGATCGACCTCGCGATTGCGGTCTCCAAGATGAGCAGTGCGTCCTCCGTGCCCCTGTCTGGCATGAAGCCCATTCGTTCGTCGGATTGTTGCTCTTGTAAGTTTTGTTTCAACTTGCCGTGCAATACTTTCGCAAACAGTTTGTACAGCACGCGTAAAATGGCAATCGGGCGCCAGTTCGCTGGATCTGTCAAATCCCCCGCTTTCGGGAGCAGCGTGAAGAACGCGACGTGCCCGTCGTCTGGTATTCGACCGTCTCGTAGAATAGTGTTGAAGACTTTGGTCAAGTACTGCAGCAGCTCTGGGCCTGCACCTGCAATCATCTCTATCCAAATCCCGGTTTTGTCCTTCCATCTTCCTCTAGCCATCTTGCGGGCGGCAAGTTGCAGCTCTCCTGGGCTGATATTAGGGATCGTGCCAATGAGTTCCTTCGAGAATTCAGGACAGTCCGCATCGCTGTTGAACAAATCCTCCATGAAGTCAGCCATGGCTCCCTGCGGTTTGGTCGCTGGCGCCTGCCGTTCAATAGGGCATCGATGCAGCGGCCCCAGCTCCGAGACACCGCGGAAACTCTCTAGGATCTCTTCCGTTCTTGCCGTTTTGAATTGACGCGTCAACTTCCGAGCTTCGTTCTGGATGTCCTTTGAGAGCTGGCTTCGTCTCTCCTTATCTCTACATGATTTTCGTTCGTGCCGAAGTTGAGCCAGCAATGCACTGTCTCTGATGCGATCCGGGGCCGGAGAAGCAGCCTCGCATCGTGCAGCAGTTGCCGCGGTAATCTTTTCGATCTGATCCGCGGTCACAGGGCACTCGTGGGCCAGCGCTTCAGCCATCAGCGATCGGAACTGCGGCGTTGGTTTGAAAATCTGCCGCTTGGGCTTCTTCTCCCGGGTCCAGCCGTGTCTTCCACAGCGCCCGTTTTGGACAAGAACTGCTCTCGCCGCTCTGCTATCGGAACCGAGATCCAAATCATTCGTCGCAGCTGCTTCCAAGATTCGCCACCCAGGACCGACAAGGATAAACTCAATGTGTATTCTAATGCCGATGCTGCTCTCAAATGTGCATGCGTCGTCCTGGCTGCTTTCCTTTTCTTCGTTGGCAATCTGCAGATTGACATGGCATACAAAATGTAACAGTTTGCCTGATAGCACCCCTCGATGCACTTGCGCATTGAAATCCCCGCCGAGGACAAAAGCAAGGGAGGAGGAGGAGGAGGAGGATTGCTCGCCTTCCTGATCGCACGCTGGGATGATGCAAGGAAGTTCCTGCTCAGCACGGCGCTCTCGCGCCGGAAATGCAGGCCCAGGGGGCGCTGGTCCGTCCAGGGGGGGGGGGGGGGGCACTTCTGCGTTGGGGAAGAGGGCTTGTCGGGATGTATCTGTCGGGGGTGGACAGAACCCCCAACAGTGACACGTCGATTAGTGAATTGTCCGTTTTCGGTTCTCGAGAGGGCGCCGCGGCCGTTATTTTCCAGGCTTGCGCCCGCCAGGTTTGGGCCTCAGGTCGTTTTTACTAAACCACGTTTTACTAAAGAGAGGTCTGTCCATCCCCGATTCCTGCGTTGGGGAAGATGGCTTGTCGGGATGTATCTGGTGGGGGGCGGCATGGTGTGTTGGAGCATCCTTGCTGCATCTTGGATTTCATCTGGTCCTCCTCCCCCGGGCGGACGGCATAGGAGGATTGGGGGAGGGGAGAGGGTCAATGCTGTTGCCTGCAGGTGGTTTCGACTCCATTGCCACCCGGCTTAGTCGATATATGGCAATCGTCATCGCTGGGAGGGGGAGGACAAAACAGTTGCATGCAGCTGATTCGATAGTTCCTCCTTCCTACCCTCTTCAGGCTTTTGCTACTGCTGGCCTCTTGGCGTTCTTCAAGTGCCTTCTGGGGCCGTCTTGCCAGTCTCTGGGGCCGTCTTGTGGCCTTCTGGTTTTCTTGGGCAGCTTGTGTGTCCTCAGGGGCGCAGGCGACTTAACGATTGCGAGGGAGAGTTGTATTCATCGTCGCAGGTATATAACATCCACGTGTACACAATCATATATACACCTACACACATGCAGACAATGCGACCACACATACGTAGCTACAAACTTACATACATACATGCATACATTCATACATACATGCATACATACCCATACATACATACATCCATACATACATGCATACATAATCACATGCATACATACATGTATGTATTCATACGTGCATACTTACATACACCATACATTCATACATTCATGCATGCATCCATACATACAAGTATACGCACATCCATACATACATGCATAAACATATGCATACACACACGCATACACGCATACATACATACACACATGCATCTACACGCCTACACATACACATACACATACCCATACACAAACATACATACAAACATACATACATACAAACAAACATACGTACACGCACATATGCATACCTACATACACACATACACACATACACGCATGTGTATATACACACAATTGCATGTATGCGTGCATGTATACATGCACTCCTACGCACATGCGTATTTGTATGGCTATGCACGTACATAGTTGTAAGCCGTACATTCAGATGCATCGTCATGCACTTGTATATGTGCGCGCACATAACCATATATGTGTATACGTATAGCTGTATGTGTTCTCATACGCACCCCTCCGAGGGAGTAGAGGTCAGAGGCGATTCTTTGTGACACCGCAATTCGGTGTTTGACCGTTTCGTTCGGGACACCCTCGGCATTCTGAACATCCGAAGCGCCCCTCACGCAGATCGGGATTTGCGGTCCACCACAGCCTTTTTCAAGCATTTTGCATGCAACCTTCAACCACCCAGTGTACTCCAATGATTTTGAGCACGACTCTTGGAACATTGCAGTTTCGTCTGGTACACCCTCCAGACGTCGAGCTCCTGTCCACCGCGATCAGTTTAACACGGCAGCTTCGCCAGAGACAGTCTCCCAAAGCCGAGCCCCGATGCACAGCACACACGCCAACACAGCATACACGCAGAACGCACAGACACACACACACACCACGCAAGACACACACGCAAAGCACACACACACACATAGAGCACACAACACTTGTAGCAGGAGGAACGCACACACAGACCATACGCATACGCTCACAAACAACACACACAGAGACCACGCATACCACTCATACCATACATTACCCACGCATACCTTACGCATAGCACACGCACAGCACATACCACAGACACACACCACACAACGCACATACCACAAACCTTACCACACACGCACACACACACATCCTGCACACGCACACGTCACGTGTGTGCACAAACATATACTCATAACAGCGATGAAACGGTTAAGAATGAGCGCGCGAGTAGTAATACTACTATAACTAGTAATGTTAGTCGTAACCTAAACAAATTATTGGCATCTTTTGCAGTACAAATACGACTGCTCATACTCATACATCGAAGACGCCTGCGGCGAATCACGGCCACCCCCTGCCTTTTTGGAAGCGCCTATGTGGCCGAACGTTGAGGCCAGACCTGCCAAGCTATCGGACCATGTGTTCCCCGAATCGGTTTGGAAAGCATTCGGGGAACACGTGGGCCTCTTGACTGTCATCTTGGCCGTCTGGAGGCCATTTTGACCCTTTCGGGCCTTCTTGCAGGACGTCTTGGAGGGCTCTTGGGCCGTCTTCGAGGCCATCTTGAACGTCGTGGAGGCCTCTTTGGCCGTCTTGGGAGCCTCTTGGGGCCATCTTGGGTCTCTTGGGCGATCTTTGGGGGCACTCGGGCCGTCGGAAGACAGAAATAACAAAACACATGCCACGATCCTTCAAAAACTCATGGACAATCAATGATTTTGGCTTTTTTCGGGCTTTCCTGGAGGCCCTCTTGGAGGCCTCTTGGGCCGTCTTGGGCCATCTTAGGGCCATCTTCGGCAGTCTTGGTGGGTTCCTGGCCCGTCTAACGCCATCGGAAGCCGTTTGGGGGGCCTCTCTGGGCCGACTTGGGGCCCTCTTGGAATGCTCCAGGGCCGTCTTGGAGGATTTCTTGGGCGTCTTGAAGGCCTCCTGGGTCGTCTTGGGGGTCTCTTGGGGCCGTCTTGGGGGCCTCTTGGGCCGTTCTGGGGCCATCTTGGAGGCCTCTTTGGCGATCTTTGGGCGATCTTTAGGGGCTCTTGGGCCGTATCGGGCCGTCGGAAGGCCGAAACGAAGCAAATGTCAAAATCCTTGAACAACCAAGGCTAATCAATGTTTTTGCTTTTTCTGGCCTTCCTGGAGGTCCTCTTGGAGGCCTCTTGGGCCGTCTTGGGCCAGCTTCGAGCCAACTTCGGCTATCTTGGTGGGCTCCTGGCCTGTCTGACGCCGTCGGAAGCCGTTGGGGGGGCCTTTCTCGGCCGACTTGGGGTCCTCTTCGGGTGCTCCAGGGCCGTCTTAGAGGCCATCTTGGGCGTATTGGAGGCCTCTTGGGTCGTCTTTGTGCCCTCTCGGGGCCGTCTTGGGGGACCTCTTGGGCAGTCCTGAGGCAATTTTGCAGGCATCTTTGGCGCTGGGGCCTCTTGGGCCGTCTTGGGTCGTCGGAAAGCCGAGAAGAAGCGAACGCCAAAATCCTTCAAAAACCTATGAAACATCCATGATTTTGGCCTCTTCGAGCCCTCCTGGAGGACCTCTTGGAGGTCTTTAGGGCCGTCTTGGAGGCCTCTGGGGGCCTCTCGGCCGTCTTGGCCTCTCTTAGGCCGTCTTGGAGGCCGTCTTGGACCATCTTGGGCGGACTTGGAGGCCATCTTGGAGGCCATCTTGGGCCAACATGGCCATCGTGGGGGCCATCTTGAGCCGTCTTAGAGGATTTTGTGTGGACGCTGAGGTGGTTTATGCGGCCTTCCGGGACCCCGGCGGAACGGGCCGAAGCCCCAGGGGGAGTTTTTTCGGAACAAAAAACCAAAACCAAAACCGACAGGGTTCGGCACGCCAGGCACCCCTGCGATGAATCGACAGGGGGCGGCGGATCGAAGACGCCTACGGCGAATCACCGCCGCCCCCTGCCTTTTTGGAAGCGCCTATGTGGCCGAACGTTGAGGCCAGACCTGCCAAGCTATCGGACCACGTGTTCCCCGAATCGGTTTGGAAAGCCTTCGGGGAACACGTGGGCATCTTGAAGGTCATCTTGGCCGTCTTGGAGGCCTCTTGGGCAAGCTTTGGGCGATCTTTGGGGCTTTTTGGGCCGTCTCGGGCCAGCTTCGAGCCAACTTCGGCCATCTTGGTGGGTTCCTGGCACGTCTGAAGCCGTCGGAAGCCGTTTGGGGGGCCTCTATGGGCCGACTTGGGGCCCGCTTGGAATGCTCCAGGGCCGTCTTGGAGGCCATCTTGGGCGTCTGGAGGCCATCTTGGGCGTGTTGGAGGCCTCTTGGGCCCTCTTGGGGCCCTCTAGGGGCCATCTTGGAGGCCACTTGGGCCATCATGGGGCTCTCTTGGGGGCCTCTTGGGCGATCTTGGGGGCTTCTTGGGCCGTCTTGAGCCGTCGGAGAGCCGAAAAGGCGCAAATGCCAAAATCCTTCAAAAACCAATGGAAAATCAATGATTTTGGCCTCTTCGGACTCTCCTGGGGGACCTCTTGGAGGCCTCTTGGGCCGTCTGGGAGGCCTCTTGGGGGCCTCTCGGGCCCTTTTGGGTCAGCTTCGAGCCAACTTCGGCCATCTTGGTGGGTTCCTGGCACGTCTGACGCCGTCGGGAGCCGTTTTGGGAGCCTTTCTGGGCCAACGGGGGACCCTCTTGAGGCGCTCCAGGGCCGTCTTGGAGGCCATCCTGGGCGTCTTGGAGGCCATCTTGGGCGTGTTGGAGGCCTCTTGGGCCGTCTTGGGGCCCTCTAGGGGCCATCTTGGAGGCCACTTGGGCCATCAGGGGGCTCTCTTGGGGGCCTCTTGGGCGATCTTGGGGGCTTCTTGGGCCGTCTTGAGCCGTCGGAGAGCCGAAAAGGCGCAAATGCCAAAATCCTTCAAAAACCAATGGGAAATCAATGATTTTGGCCTCTTCGGACTCTCCTGGAGGACCTCTTGGAGGCCTCTTGGGCCGTCTGGGAGGCCTCTGGGGGGCCTCTTGGGCCGTCTTGGGCCGTCTTGGACTCTCTTGGGCCGTTTTGGAGGCCGTCTTGGACCATCTCGGGCGGACTTGGAGGCCATCTTGGGCCATCTTCGCGATTTTTTGAGGATGTCCCGAGCGAAACGGCCGTTTTTGGAGGATTGTTTCCGGTCGTTGAGCACGTTTGGGGATTTTCCGGGTGGCCGGCGGGTTCTGCCGGAGCCCACTGGGGAGTTCTTTTGGAAAAAGAACCAAAACCAAAACCTGAAATGTCCAGCACGCCGTGCACCCCTGCAAGCAGGGGGCGGCGGATATCGAAGACGCCTACGGCGAATCACCGCCGCCCCCTGCCTTTGTGGAAGCGCCTATGTGGCCGAACGTTGAGGCCAGACCTGCCAAGCCATCGGACCATGTGTTCCCCGAATCGGTTTGGAAAGCCTTCGGGGAACACGTGGGCGTCTTGATGGTCATCGTCGCCGTCTTGGAGGCCTCTTGGGCGATCTTTCGGCGATCTTTGGGGGCTCTTGGGCCGTCTCGGGCCGTCGGAAGGCCGAAAAAAGGGAAATGCCCAAATCCATCAAAAACCTTGGGAAAATCAGTGATTTTGGCATCTTTTGGCCTTCCTGGAGGCCCTCTTGGGGGCCTCTTGGGCCCTTTTGGGCCAGCTTCGAGCCAACTTCGGCCATCTTGGTGGGTTCCTGGCACGTCTGACGCCGTCGGGAGCCGTTTGGGGGGCCTTTCTGGGCCAACGGGGGACCCTCTTGGGGCGCTCCAGGGCCGTCTTGGAGGCCATCTTGGGCGTCTTGGAGGCCATCTTGGGCGTGTTGGAGGCCTCTTGGGCCGTCTTGGGGCCCTCTAGGGGCCATCTTGGAGGCCACTTGGGCCATCAGGGGGCTCTCTTGGGGGCCTCTTGGGCGATCTTGGGGGCTTCTTGGGCCGTCTTGAGCCGTCGGAGAGCCGAAAAGGCGCAAATGCCAAAATCCTTCAAAAACCAATGGAAAATCAATGATTTTGGCCTCTTCGGACTCTCCTGGAGGACCTCTTGGAGGCCTCTTGGGCCGTCTGGGAGGCCTCTGGGGGGCCTCTTGGGCCGTCTTGGGCCGTCTTGGACTCTCTTGGGCCGTTTTGGAGGCCGTCTTGGACCATCTCGGGCGGACTTGGAGGCCATCTTGGGCCATCTTCGCGATTTTTTGAGGATGTCCCGAGCGAAACGGCCGTTTTTGGAGGATTTTGTCCGGTCGTTGAGCACCCTTCCGGGTGGCCGGCGGGTTCTGCCGGAGCCCACTGGGGAGTTCTTTTGGGAAAAGAACCAAAACCAAAACCTAACAGCTCGTCCAGCACGCCGTGCACCCCTGCAAGCAGGGGGCGGCGGATTGATGGCATTCGGCCCATCCCGCCACCGTGCCAGGGTTGTGGGTATCAAGCCTATTGGATGTCCGTTGGGGTCTCGTGGGGGGCCTCTCGGGGGGCTCTTGGAGGCAGTTTCGGGGCCTCTTGGGGGCCGTTTTGGGGCCTCTTTGGGGCCGGTTTGGAGCTTCGGAAAATCGAACAGGCGAGACCGCCAAAATTTTTCAAACGCTTTTTTGGAAAATCAATGGGTTGTTCCTCTTGGGGTCCTCGTGGGGGGCCTCTTAGATGCCTCTTGTGGCATCTTGGAGACCTCTTGGGCCATTGTGAGGCCATCTTGGGCGCCTTGAAGCGATCCTGCTGCGACTTGGGGCCCTCTCTGACCATTTTGGGTGCCTCTTGGAGCCACCTGGGCTTGTTTTTGGGCCATCCTGGGCGGGGCAGGCCGACGCGAGCGATGCTGGCGGGCCCTGGGAACGTTCTGGAAGCGATTGGCTGCAGCAGCAGCACAGCCCTCTCAGTGCTGCGTGAGCCTTGCGGCGTTCAATCAACTTCGTGCCAGAGGCACGGTGGCGAAGATGTATGTGCGTATGCATGTATCTTATAAATACACATGTATAACGTGGCCTTCGGCCCACCCCGCTACGGTGTCTCGGTTGTGAGTGAGAGGCCTCTTGGATGTTCGTGGGAATATGGGGCCTCTTGGGGGCCTCTTGGGGCCTCTTGGGGGCCTCCTGGGGGCCTCTTGGGAGCCTCTTGGGGGCCTCCTGGGGGCCTCTCGGGGCCGATGGCTTGAAAGGTCTGGGCCCCCTCTTGGAGTCGTCTCGGGGGCCTCTGGGGTTTCTTGGAGGCCTCTTGGTCCGTCTTGGGGTCCTCTTGGGCGGTCTTGGGGCCCTCTTGCAGGCCTCTTAGGCCATCTTGAGGCGATCTTGGGAGCCTCTGACCCCGTCTTGGAGCGTCGGGGCGCCGAAAGGGCGATAACGGCCGAAAATTCTTCAAACACCGGCTGGGCATCACTGATGTTTGCCTCTTTCGGCCCTTTTGGGAGGCCTCGAAGCCTCTTGTGGCGTACTGGGGGCATCGTGGGCAGTGTTGGGAGCATTCTGGGCGTCTTGGACCGATCGATCGTGTGGCGATTGGGGCCCCCCGGACCTTCTTGGTCGCCTCTTGGGGCCCTTTCGGCCGGTCTTCAGGTTGTCTTGGGGCCGAACAAATCAAGCGAGGTACCGTTGGGAGCCCCAGGAGCCACGCGACCAGCCCCAGAGGTGTGAGAATTTTGAGTCCGGGCCGCTTAAATCAACCTCAGGATTGAGAACTGATGCTTCAGGGAATAGGCCAAGGACCTGAGGTCACTCCAACTTGTGCGGCACGGTGGCGCAAATGCATGAAACATACACATCGGGAAGCACACATATGCACGAATGGCTCTCGGCCCATGCCAACGTGCCAGTGTCGCTGATCAGATGGCTGTCAAACACCTCTTCGGGTATCTTGTGATGCCTCTTTCAGGCCTCTTTAAGACTCTTTGGGGCCTCTTGCGGGCCTTCAGGAGCCTCTTGGAGGCTTCTTGAGAACCTCCCGGGGATCTCGGGGGCCATTTTGGGCTGAAGAGAAATTGCAATTCGAGGTTCCCCTCTTGGGCCCCTCTTTGGAGGCCTCTTAGGAGCCTCGTGGGCCCGTCTACGGGGCCACGTGGGCTCTCTTGGTTGGACTTGGTCTCTTGAGCCGCCTTGGGCGCTCGTAAGCTCGACAAGGCGAGTTCGCGTACATCACAGAACACATTTCTTGCAGGGACCTCAGCTTACCTCTGAACACAGAGAACTGGGCCGGACCTGCGACCACTCCGCTCAGTGCTTGTGGCACTGTGGGGAGACATAATTACGTAAAACTACATGTGTACCCATGTGTATGTATACACATGTATGTACATGTGTAAGCAGGTGTGTACATATGTATACAGCTATGTTTAAGCTTACACATACGATGTTGTCACGTCCGTCGCGAGATAAGTGTGTCAACAGTTCCGTATCCCTTTTTGGCGCAGATTGGCCAGTGGCGCTAGTCCGCTGACCATTCCAACACTATTCGTCTGGGTATTTCACGCACCTCAAGGGCTGCAGTCAAACATGATGTTCTGCCGCTTCTTCATCTTGATCTTCATTGAATTTTGGTGCAGTGCAGGCACGCTCAAGACTGATACATATTCAACTGATACTCATGGCGATACTTCGCTGCAGGCAGTTGGCCAAGCCACTACGGACATGACTGGCCATGACAGTGTGAAGGCCAACGTAGAGATAATCTCGGACGACGACCGTGAAATGTGCGCTAGAATTATGAACAAAAGGAAATGCAATAAACAAAAGAGGTGCGAATGGATTACAGAAATCGCGAGCACGGGCTACGGGTACTGTGCTTTCAGAGGTTAGATAGGGGCACTCGCCAGTGAAGATCGGCCATTGCGACTTGCATGAGCTGCACAGGGTTATGATTATGTAGAGTGGAGCCTGATCGGCGGAGGGGTCTCTCTTTTCTCTTGTGGGAGGATCCCTCCAGTTCCCGATGACAGGACTCCTGCGCCTCGTCTTTTCCTGCCGTGGCTCCCGAAGGGGACGTCTGGAGGGCCGACCTTGGCAACACGCCGAGGGAAGCCTCCGGACGAACGGGAGGGAGACACGTCCCCTCCCTCAGAAATCGGCCCCTGGACCTCTCCAGGTGTGCGTCTCGAGGTGAATTTCTCGCGGGCGACCCGGCCGTGACGACGAGGGCGCTGGAGGCGTCCAGGCGTCCAGCCGCGGCAAAGCGGGGTGCCGGCGACGCCCACAGCCGATCTGTTCCACATGGCGTGCGCGCGCTGGAGGAAGAGCCCCCTCTCGGCACGAACGGACTGGGTACGGAAAGAAGGGGTACGGTGCCCAACAGCAGCTCCTGCTCCTTTTGAGCAGGACGCGCTGCCCGCGCCGCCGCGGCCTCTGTCCGTTTGAGACAGAAGGCCGCTTGCCCAACAGCGGCCGCTGTTGGTTTGGGACGCCCCTTGAACGCCCTCGAAGATTGCCCCCCCCCCCCCCCCCCCCCCCGGGATGGGTGGAGATTTCGGGGCCCACGGATTGAAACGGCAATCCGTCGAATGATTGGTTGCGGTAGGTTCGTTCCGGGTTACCGCGGTGGCGCCTTGGGATCGGGCCTTCGAGGCTGAATGCTGCCAGTGGCCCAGAATTTCCGATGTCGAACGATTTGCATGATCGGTAATGGGCAAATTGCGATCGTTCAAGGTTGACCGATCTTCATGTGTCAGAGAGGCCCACGCCGATGCTATCGCGGCTGCGCGAACCTGCAGTACGCTTGTCGAGTGCTTGTTTGCCATCGGCTCTAAGCCCTTGGCCACCTCTCCCGCCTGCGCGTTCTGGGTCATGGAGAGACTGTCCCCCCCGCGGGTCGCCCGTCGTGACCGCGCCCGGGCTCGGCTCAACATGCCGACGGCGATGTTTCGGAGGTCCGAGGCGGGGATTTCGAATAGAACCACCGCCTGGGGGATGGATCTTCGGGGATCTCGGCAGGCGGTGGATATGAAAATGTGCGTCCCCCCTGGGGGCAAAACATATCCATGTCCACCGCCCGCCCTCTAGGATCCCAAGGCGTCGGTTCCAGACCCTCGGATCCCGAGGCGCGCGAGGGTAAGCGGGGGGGGCGCCGGGCTGCCCAGCGTGTGCTGAGGAAGCGCAGACATGGATTCAGGCGCGTGGGTTGACGACGGGTCCCATTCCCATGCAACATCGACGCGCTCCGTCGCTCAATCGGGCGGCGTTGGCCTCCTGCTTCGCCGCGGTCCGCGCCAGATCCACGGACCCCTGATCCATTCGGAGGAGCGCCAGCAGTACACCACCACCAGCCCTGGCCAGGTCCATCCTGGGCCCTTGACTGGTGTGTAGACCTTCAGGCGTGGGCCAG
>CAUYUJ010004758.1:300000-350000 GCA_963575745.1 Prorocentrum cordatum | reverse complement strand
AGCCACATTTCCTTGCTAGAGGCGACGGGCTTCGACCGCAACACGGTGTCGATGGTATTGTTGATTCCTCAAGTGTTGGGCTATGATGTGGGAAGCCACATCACCTTGCCAGAGACGGCGGGCTTCGACCGCAACACGGTGTTGATGCTACCGTTCCGCGCTCAATTGTTGGGCTATTATGTGCAGAGCCGCATTGCCTTGTTAGAGGCGGCGGGTGTTCGACCGCAACAATTTTGTGAAGATGCTCTCGTCTTTTCCTCACGTGTTCGGATTTGATGTGGCGAGCCACCTTGCTTTGCCAGAGGCGGCGGGCTTCGACCGGAAGGCAACGGTCAAGATGGCGTCGTCCCAATCTCAATTGTTGGGTTACGATGTGGAGAGCCGCATTGCATTGCTTCGCTGGAGACGGCTGGCTTCGACCGCAAGAATGCGTTAAAGGTGACAGTGTTCTGTCCTCAAGTGTTGGCTTATGATGTGGAGAGCCGTATTGCCTTGCTAGCGGCGGCGGGCTTCGACCGCAAACATGTTGTGAAGTTGGCGTTGTCCTTTCCCCACTTGCTGGGCTATAGCGCGGAGAGCCGCATTGCCTTGTCAGAGGCGGCGGGCTTCGACCGCAACAAGGTTGTGAAGATGGCGTCGTCATTTCCTCACGTGCTGGTCTTGGATGTGGGGTAGCCGAAGTTTGATTCTTGCAAGACATCGGTTTTACAAACATCACGCCGCACTCAAGATGCTTCTCTCTTGCGCTGGAAGTTAGGATGATGCCAAGATTCATGGAGTTGCAACGGCGTGGCAAACAGCCACAAATACTCGGCGAATGTTGTGAACTTACGTTTTCCAGACGGGCCGGTGATGCGGATTGATTACTTCGCATTGCAAATCAAAAGGGTGGTTGTGGTGGACAAAAAATATGCAAGGAGAGGCTTTCAATGCGGCCGAAGAGAGCTTTAAGACATGGGAGGCCCGAGAAAGAAGCGTCGAGAAGGCCGTTGAGGCTTTCCAGGATGGACCTGCTGATAGTTCCCAGCAGCGACGAATCGCCAAGCGTGGGCGCCTGGTGGGCCTGGATTCCTCCTAACGCCGCGGACGAGCTCCTGGCAAACAGTGGCTCTCGCAGCGCTTAACCTGGGGACCCGTGGATGCTCTCCTGACAGGCAGGAGCTCGATGAGCGCGTAGCTTCGGCTTGGCTGACCTGTTCTGGGGCAGATCCTGGAGACTCCAGCAAGGCGTCCTGTCGTGCTTTGGTTGGCCTTCACACGCCCCTCTGCCCACCCGAGTGAGGCACGAATATGCATCACTCCTTCTCCCTCCTGCATCCTCCTCCCGCTTCACGCGAAACTGTGGGTGTCAGTCTCTCATCCTCCTCTTGCCCCCCACCACCCCAGAATTTAGCGGACCCTGTGGTCGCGAATAGGGCCTAATCTCGTGCGCTGCCTGGCGCGATCGGTTGATAAGAGTTTTCTCGTACCAGAGACGCCGAGCCTCCTTCGGCGTCGCTGCCGTGCGGTCGCCGTTTTCGCCAGGATCGCGTTTGGAAAGGTGCGGGCGTTTGGGAGGTCATCTTCGTGGCATTTGGCCCAAGCCGCAAGCACGGCATGGCCTTGGAGGGGCAGCTGAATATTCTGGTTTCCGAGGCCAGCCTGGTGCGGATCTTCGACAGCCTCAACCCGCACCAGGATGTGTTCGTGCAGCTGGTGTGCGTGTACAGAGATGGCTCCGAGAAAGTGGTGGGGCGCACAGAGGTCTGCCACAGAGGCAACCTGCGGCCGCGGTGGAACGAGAAGTTCGTCTGCGGGCGCGCCTCGGACGGGGGCAGCAGGCAGCTGAAGTTCAGGGTCATGGTGGAGCACCTGCTCCGCAAGGCCGTGCTCTGCGGCGAGGGCGGCCTCGACCTCGACGCGCTCTGGTCGGAGGGCATGGGCGCCGGGCAGCGGCAACTGACCGTGCCCCTCACGAAGCTGAAGGATCGCGGCAGAGAGCACACCGGGTCCCTTTCGATCGCCGTGAAGCTGCAGGGGGCGGAGCTCCCGGGGCCCGCGGCGGCCGCGAAGGGCCCCGCCCAGGACCTCCACGGGCGGTCTGGCGCGCTGCCCGGGCAGCCGCCCGGCGGGCCGGGCCTGGCGGACAGCATCCGGCCTGCTGGACTGGGCCCGTGGCAAGACTGTGCCGCGGGCCCGGGGCGCGGCCAGGGCCCCGCCCCGCCGCCGCCGCCGGAGCACGGCGCGGCAGCCCCAGGGCTCGCCCCGAGCCTCGCCTTGCAGCAGCTGCCAGCCCCGCAGAGCCTGTCGCGCGCCGCGGCGCCGTCGGCCCCAGCGGGGCAGCGGCCGGCGTTGGGGCCGCAGCGCTCCAGCGGGCGCGCGCTGCCGAGCCCGCCGCAGCCGGCGGATGGCCGCCAGGCGCGCCAGCAGCACGAGCAGCAGCAGCAGCAGCAGCAGCAGCAGCAGCAGCCGCAGCCGCAGCCGCACCCGAGGGCGCAGTGGCCGCCGCAGCAGGCGCGGGCGCCGCACGCGCAAGGGGGCCCGTTCCAGGCCCTGTCGGCTGGGAGTTCTCGTTTTCTCAGTTCGCCTTCGCTCCTCCGTGGGAGGAAACCGCTGGCGAGGTGGCATTCGCCCCCTGTGGCGTCGAGCATTCACTCCAGCACGCGTGGTTTTGCGCCCTGAGTTCCCTCAAGTGTCCCAGACTCCTAGGCGTAGTGGCCAGGATCACGACGGAAGTTTCTTTCACCGCCCTCTCTCTCCCTCCTCGCCCTCCTCTCAGCGGGAGGAGAAGCCGACGAACACATACGATCAGAGCGCATAGCAGCGAAGACAGCCGAGCGGAGATCAGTGTGCGAGATGGGATTGGGCATCAAACGGAACGTGTGATAGGATTGAAAGGTGGTTTCTCGTGCCTAGTCCGCTGGGCACCCCGTTTTTCTGCTACCCGCTGCGGCAGCTCTGCGTTGTTTCGACGCGGCGGCGAGCTCGAAATGCCTGTTCGTGTTATTTCGCTGGGGCCTCGCTTGGGC
Organism: Prorocentrum cordatum; assembly: GCA_963575745.1. Classification (NCBI taxonomy): domain Eukaryota; class Dinophyceae; order Prorocentrales; family Prorocentraceae; genus Prorocentrum; species Prorocentrum cordatum. The sequence goes on along the minus strand of CAUYUJ010004758.1, from coordinate 346,992 downwards.
CACCCTTGGGGCCCTATTTGGCCGTCTTGGAGGCCTCTCGGGCCGTCTTGGGGCCATCTTGGGCCATCCGGGGGCGCCATTGGGGACCACTGTGCCGTCGTGGGCGATCTTGGGTGCCTCTTGGGCCGTCTTGGAGCGTCGAAAGCTCGAGAAGGCGAGAGCACTAAAATCTTTCAAAACCCCAGGGACAGTTTTATTGATTGTGGCGTCTCGGGGCCCTCTTGGGGGGCCTCTTGGAGTCCTTTTGGAGTGCCTTGGAGGCCTCTTGGGCCGTCTGTGGGTTTGGGCGTCTTGGAGCGATACTTGGAGGACTCGGGACAATCTTGGGCCGTCTTGGGACCTCTTGGGCCCTCTTGGCCCATCGTAGGGGCCCTCGGGCCTTCGGGAAAGTCATGCGAGGAAGCAGAGCGCGCGCGAGCGCCCAGAAGATTTGGGATTTGGGGCTTCCTGCCCTGAAGTCGAATGCGTATTGTGAAGGCCTTGCTGCCGGTGCCCGAGGCGTGTGGGAGGCAAGGGATCGAAGGGGAAAGCTTCTCCCAGGGAGGGGTGCGCCCCCAACGGGGGGGGTCACAACCCTTAGGACCCAACGCGGGACCCCCCCCTGGGACCCTCTCCGACATCCACTTCGGTACCCTCCCGGGACCCCGCGGGGATGGGATCAATTGGGAAGGCGCTTCCCTTCGACTCGATGGCGATTGCTCGATTGGGGGGGTGGGCGCGCGGGAGGTCCAGAGGAGGAAGAGGAGGAGGTGGTGGCGGTGGTCCCCCCCTCCTGGTGGTGATGGACAGCCGATCTAATTAGCTCTGGTCCAGTCCTGTGGTCCACCGGCCCTTTTCCCGCTTCGCGCCCGGGCCTCCTGCGGCCCGGGGGCTTCCCAAGGTTCGAACAAGGCTACCCGCTGTTTTAAACAGCAGCTGGGGCAAAGGCACCCCCCTGCTTTCATTTCTCAGGCGGAGGCGGAGGAGGAGGAGGAGGAGGAGGAGGAGGAGGCGAAGGCGAGGGCGAAGGAGGAGGACCCAGGCCTCCATCATCTCGGGAAGGCCAGGGCAGGTTGTTCGCCAGCGTCAGCCTCCGAGGCCCGTCAGGGCCCCAGGGCCGCATCTCGGCTGACAAAAAACCCCGGAGAAGCGGAAGGGACTTCTGTGGCCCCGCATCGAAGCACTGAGGCCGGTCCTTGCGGGTATGACGTTTGATGAGGAGGGCCTGCGGAGAGGGACAGGGGGAGCGGCGGCGACGACGACGACGATGACGACGAGAAGGACTCCTCAAACGGAAATGCCTCGCACACGCCGACAGGGTCAGCGCATTTCAATAATACCGAGTGCACATTGCAGAGGACTCTAGAAGCCTGGGGAACCCTCTACTTCATGCCTCGAGGCACGTGGCGGATATGGAACGACCTGGCGATCGAGAGGCCCCCGATCGCTGGAGGTGGAACGCCCCACGCGGTGCCGGGAACCAGCGCCCGGGTCGTCACGACTCGAGCCCGCCCCGCGCTCTCCTCCTCGCCGCCTTGTGGGCCCCACGCGCCGCCCGCCCCGGATGCGCACTCGGTCCCGCTCCCCGCCGGCCCGGCTCTATCGCGTGGGCACGCCCCGCGCCTGTGCGGGCACCGCCGCCGCCGCCGCCACCCCGCCGCCTCGTGTCGGGCCCCCCCGGGGTGAGCCAGTGACAGTCCGTGGGGCTTCGGGGCGTCTGCGCGGTGTTGGCACTCCGGTTGCTCTCCGAGGATGTCTCGGGCGGCTGGGGCGTGGTGACAGAGCGCCCGGCGGGGTCGTGGGGGATTCCGGGACCGCCGCCCGGTCCGTCGCTGCACCGTTCTCAGACCCCCGGCGTCATGATTCCCAACCATCGTGTGGTGTTGGGTCCTCGTTTTGAAGAGACGGTCCCCGCGTTCTCCTCCTTCCTTTCTTCCTCCTCCCTCTCCCTCCTGCTCCCCCTCCTCCCTCCTCCCTGCGTTTCACCCACCCAGTACAGCGTTTCGTGGCCCCATACGGAGCTACACCGATGGCCCCAGTGCCACCGCCCGCATGCGTCCCCCCCACCTAGTACAGCGCTTCGTGGCCCCATAGGGAGCTACACCGACGGCTCCAGTGCTACCGCCCGCATGCGTCCCCCCGCCCAGTCCAGCGCTTCATGGCCCCATAGGGAGCTCCACCGAAGGCCCCAGTGCTACTGCCCGCATGCCCCCCCCCACTCAGTACAGCTTTTCGCGGCCCAATACGGAGCTTCACCGAAGGCCCCAGCGCCACCGCCCGCACGCGTCCCCCTCACCCAGTGCAGCGCTTCGTGGCCCTATAGGGAGATCCACCGAAGGTCAGTGCTACCGCCCGCATTCGTCCCCCCGACCCCTTACAGCGTTTCCTGGCCCCATAGCTCTGCAGCAGCACTCGGGCTGCCGCGTGGCTTGCGCCCTCGTCCCCCCAGCGGCTCGCGGCCTGCCTCGGTGGGCGAGGGCCCCATGGGAGGCCAAAAATAGTGCAGGAGACCGGACTTTGCGACCCCCCGCCTGCGCCGCCCCCCGACCTCCGGCCGAGGCGGCGGACCCCCTCCAGCAGGCGCTGGCCGCGGGACCGCCCACTGCCGGCGCGGGCGCCGGTGCCCCGTCCGACACCGCGTGGTGGGAGTCGTTCATCGCCCGCGGGTGAGCTTGTAAGGGGCCACATGCGAACCCTACCCAGCCCCTAGGGCCCCTACCCCCCACGATTTCGGAGGGGGAGGGTGGGGTTCACTTCGCTCGGGAGCTCCCGAACGAAGTGAACCCCACCATCCCCCTCCGAAATCGTGGGGGGTAGGGGGGTTCGCATGTGGCCCCCTAGCTTGGCAGCGCGCTGCAGGCCAGGCGTCCCAGTCGCGCTCCGCGCCGGGGCAGGGCCGCCCCCGCTGGACGGCGGCAGCGGCGCCGCAGATCGCGCGCGCGCGCTGGCCATCCTCTGCCTCTGTGGGCCAGGTCGCCTGGCCCCCAGGGACTGTCAGACACCGACTGTCGGGACGAGGGGCCAGCCCAGGGGGGAAAGCTGGAAAGCTCCAGACTTCCCTCGTGGAGCTGGCTGGGGGTCCGAGGTGGCCCAGCACTGGCTCAGGCCAGCAGGAATCAGGAGGGAAAGAAACACACAGACACAATGAATCGTCGATTTCCGCAGAAAATATGGGAAAATATGGGAAGTGGGGGGGAAGACAAAAACCCAGAAAATGTAGGAAAATATGGGGCATCTTTTTATTTGTATGTATTTATTTGTGTGTTTGTGGGCCCCTTCAAGGAAGTGGGGAAAAGGTTTCCATTTTGGGGCTCGAGAGGGTGTTTCGCCTCGTTCGGTCTCCGCGGGGGCCGCGCGCGGGCTTCCTCTGTGGGACCGGCAGAAGCGGATCCGGTGTGGAAACTTGCGCGAGAAGGGTCCCGGGATGGGTCTGGAGACCGATTTGGAATGGATTTGTTGGGAACCCCCAAACCGGGTGGTGAGATACCAGGTGGCGACCTGGAATCCCCAAAAAGGTCACCGCTGGGTTTGGGGACGCGGGGTCACCACCGAGTTTTGTGACTCCTGGACCCACCAGTGTCCGGGACATCCTCGGAAAACCGCACGAGTCCCCAAACCGGGTAGTGACACCAAATCGCCCGAGACTCACCAACAGGTATTGTCACCACCACGTCTGGGGACTACCATATTTGCCTTCATCCGCCCCCTCTTGCACCCCACTTGTACGTCCCCCTGCTCAGGGGCTGTCTGGGGGCTGTCGGGCCCGGCGGGCGGCAGGCGGCGTACGCCTTCGCCGCGCCCAGCGGGAGCCTGCCCGCCGCCCCGCCGAGCGCGGCAGCGCCTCTCGGCGCCGCGGCCAACGCGCCGCGGCGGCGGCGACGAGCGAAACAACGCACATACACACCCATACCCAGAAGAGGGTGGGAGGGAGTATTGAGTCGAGTGCGGGTTGTCGGACCCGGGGGAGGCTCCCGCTCGAGCGGAGACCCCCCTCCTCCTCCTCCTCCTCCCTCCTCCTCCTCCTCCCCTCCTCCTCCTCCCTCTCCTCCTCCCCCTCCCTCCTCCTCCTCCCCTCCTCCTCCTCCTCCTCCTCCTCCTCCTCCTCCTCCTCCCCCTCCGTCCGCTCTGTGGGCATGGGTGTTTGGTGTTCGCTCGTCCGAGGTCGTCCGCGGCCGAGCGCGGCGGGCCAACCCGGAGCGCAGCTGCTAACAGCTCGCGGCGGCAAGGCAGGGAAAAGCGACTCATTTCGGGGGCAATGTAAGGGAGGAGCTAGTTACATGGCTCGAGGTTCGAGGTTTTCGGGCGTTTTCGTGTGTCTTCGTCGGCTTACCAGCCGCGGGACTCGCTTCATCAGCTGCGCCTCGCCGAGAGACTTCCTTGGGTGCACGGATCGTTCCGAATGGCCGCCCCAGGGCCGAGTTATGACCCGAAGTTCACACGACGACAATCATTGATGTGATAGGCTCCGGGTCGTAGCAAGTTTGGCTCAAAGCAATCTTATTGCAAACTGTATTACGTAGTTGCATTGTGAGTGCTTGATTGAAACACGCCGCCCCGTACAGTGCAGACGCACAAGGACACACGCGCGTGTGTGCGCGTTGTATTTGTACAGTTGCAGGTTTTATTTTGCCGCCTCGCTATGGAGTGGGATCTGCCACATATAAGCGAAGATGGCAGCACCACGACGTCCCATGTATATCCAGATGTTGAAGTGGGGCCACCTCGGATCAGACACCGCCCGCAACAGTGCTGGACAGCCAGGCAAGGATGCCAAGAGGTGGCTGTATGCATTGTCGGTCAGCTTTCCCGTGCGGAGACTAAGTCGAAGATGGACCACTTGTTCCATTTTATGGCATCTGTGCACAAGCCAATTCATAGTTTTAGTGTTGCGGATGTTGATTCGACCTTTACGACAATCCAGGCCTAGAAGATCCAACGTGTGGGCAGGAGTTTCCTGCAAAATCCGATGTTGCAGCGACGTTCAGACCATTCTACCAGGCTGGTTCGTACTTCAATTTACCATCCTCACAAATTTGGGTATCTATGCTTCCACAACGTATCATAATGCGGCGAATTATAGCCCATTTCGGTCAACGGATTCAAAGGAGCGTGAGGAGCCACATGGTTGTAAGTACGGTGACTTCATAGCGCGCAGAGATCATCATGGGACATATAGTCACATAAAACCTATGATGGTCGTCGTGCGAGAACAGCTCGTGGTTCAAGACTGCTGTTGCCATGGTGGCCTGAACGACAAATTTGTTCTTGCACCTCGTAAGCACTCTGATCCAGTTTTTCATTGCCCCTCGAACTCGCAACTCAAGTGAGTAGGGGCACCCTGTGGGTTTGCGACTTTATTCGGGCGGTTCAGAATCTGGACACGTTTTGGGACCACATGTTCTCTCGTCACCATGTCCAAGATTGTGAGCTCCACAGATTACGACAGTCTCACTATGGTTGACGGCCCTTGCATGGAGTCCGAGGCCGTTGAAGGATGGACGTAGTGTTTTGGGTGCCAGCAGCGAAAGACTGCCATCACAAACATGAGGTTGGTTATGCAGAGTGCCGCCCCCACCGAGGGCTTGAGCACGCGGGGCTTTACGACGACAAATATTAGAACGCGTAATGTCGAGATGTGCAGGCGCCAGTACCATTCAGGTTTGCTTGTAGTGAATCGAGCAAAGTGCCAAGTTGTGTTAAATGCTGTCTTACTTCAGATGATCGATTGCGTGCGTCCTCAAGCGGTTGGCCCGCGTTTGGCGTGTCGACTGCTTCGCCGCAAGGCAATTGAGTTGTCTTTGCTGTTGACGCTTCAGGTGCGCAATGGCAACATAAACAGATGGGATAGTCTGAGCTGACACCCCTGTCGGAGGGCACCAACTATACACCAACACCGATCCTGGCCCAGGATCACCCTGGGCCCAGGATCGGTGTATATGCCTTCTTGCGCAAGGCAGGAGGGCGTATACACCGATCCTGGGCCCAGGGTGATCCTGGCCAGGATCGGTGTTGGTGTATAGTTGGCGCCTTCCTACCCTGTCGTTGCCTCTCAGTCCTAGAGGCTCCTGCGGCCCTCAGAGCCGAGTCTCCGACTTCCGCTCTAGAGGTTCGCTTACCTCTGGTCAGGGCGTTTTTTCCACTCCTGCGACGTGCTCGAGAATCGGCCAGTTCGGGTTTCTGTCAGTCTCGCTTTTGTCATCGTCGCTGTTCCAGTGTGCTCCGTGGCCATTTTAGCTCAAGGCCTGAGCGAGTTTCCTGCAGCTTCCTGATGCTAGGTCTGATTGCGTTCAATATGCAGTGCTGCAGCTGAGGCAGCCGCCCGGTCTTGCTAGAGGACCATGAAGGAGGACGCCTCGTGCACGGGAAGAATCTGCGACCCTGGTGGTGAGGGCACCTTCCTGCCGATGTCTTACGAGCACGACTGGCCCAAGGGGGTTCGCATCGCTTTGTACGGCGCCGGGCTGCTGTGGCTGTTCGCGGGAGTGGCCATCATCTCGGACATTTTCATGGCCGCCATCGAGACGATCACGTCGAAGAAGAAGCAGGCGATCAACCCCGCCACAGGACAAATGCATACGGTCTTCATCTGGAACGACACGGTGGCGAACCTCACGCTGATGGCAATCGGCTCTTCGTGCCCTGAGATACTCCTTAGCGTAATCGAGTTGCTCTCGAGGGATTTCTTGAGCGGTGACCTTGGGCCGTCAACTATCGTTGGCAGTGCAGCGTTCAACATGTTCTGCATTAGCGCTGTCTGCGTGTCGGCGCTTCCTCACAATCACGTACGGAAAATCGAGGACACCGGCGTATTCTTCGTGACGGCGACGTTCTCAGTCTTTGCTTACCTGTGGCTGCTGTTTGTCGTGTCCGTCAGCTCTCCGAACGAGGTCACGATCCTGGAAGGCGTCACTACGCTCCTCCTTCTCCCGGTGCTCGTCGGGCTTGCCTTCGCGGCGGACAAGGGCTACCTCGCGCTGTTCTTTCACACGCTTCTGCCTCGACAACGGCCACGACAGGTGGGCGTCACGGATCTGTCGAAGGAGGAGTTGGCCGCTCTCCAGATGGAGGTGAGGCAGGTGCACTCCGGCCTGGAGATCTCAGACGAGCAGATGGCACGGCTTATTTGCTCACGCGCAGAGAATATGACCAAGACCCGGGCGACCTACCGCGTGGAGGCTACCAGGAACATGTTCTCTGGGCATCGGGTGTCACGGGTGCGGGAGAGCGGCATGTATGATGCGTCCACCACGTCCAGCAAGTCTTGGTCCAGCCGGGACATGCGGTCCATGCGGTCCGTGATCCCTTTGGGTGAGGAAGAGCCGCCGTATATGGAGACTTTCAGCGCCAAGAGTTTGAGGAGTAGTGGCAGCATTGCCGAGTCCACGTCCCTGGCGAAGGTTGAGTTCGTCGCAGGGCATTACGCAGTGCTCGAGAGCGTGGACAAGCTTGACGTTGCCGTGGTCAGGCGCGGATGCCTTCAGGCTGCGCTGCAGGTGCACTACAAGTCGAGAGACGGTACTGCATCCGCCGGTGAGGATTACATTCCCGTCGAGGGTGTCCTGGAGTTTGGGCCCGGTGATACTCGAAAACAGATTAGAGTCCAAATTGTTGACGACAAGGCTTACGAGGTTGACGAGTACTTCTTCCTGGAGCTCAGCAGCCCGATGCTTTTGATCAACAGGGACCGCTTCACCGGATCTGGCAGCCAACTGCTGGAGACACAGAAAGCGGAGCCGGAGGAGTTGACAGAGGCGAGGTTGGGCGTCAATTCGACTTGCAAGATTACCATCATCGATGACGACGAGGTCGGTATGTTGTATTTTGAGTCGGACACCGTGTCCGTGACTGAGGGCACGGAGGATGTCCACCTGACGGTGAAGGTGTTCAGGAAGAGTGGCAGCTGCGGCGACGTTTCCTGCAGATACTTCACCGAGCAGGACAGCGCTGTGCAGGGCCTGGACTACGTCCACGTTGAGGGAGAGTTGGAGTTGAAGAACTCCCAGGTTTCTGCTGATATTGAGCTGACGATCTTGCCGAGAGGGCGTTACGAAAGGCAGGAGAAGTTTCGCTTGTACTTGACAGACCCCAAGGGCGGGGTCACGTTTGACCCCAACACCGACGGCGGCGAAACCCAGAACATTCTCACCATCATGATTCGCCCAGACGAGGTTGAGAAGGAGATGCTGGAGAAGGTGATCTCCCACCTCGTCAATATGGACAACATGCGCATCGGATATTCGAATTACAGGGACCAGTTTGTCAATGCGTTATTGGTGAATGGCGGGGACGGCATGGCCGTGACGCACTGGACTGATTGGCTAGTGCACATCGTAATTGTTCCCTGGAAGTTGCTCTTCGCGTTGGTCCCGCCCTCTGACTACTGCGACGGCTGGCTCTGCTTCCTGGTTGCGCTGGGCATGATCGCGCTGGTGACCGCACTCATCAACGACATCGCCTCGTTGCTCGGCTGCGTACTAGACATGCCCGACGCAATCACCGCGATAACGTTTGTGGCGCTCGGGACGTCACTGCCTGATACCTTTGCATCGAGGACTGCAGCGGTGCAGGATCCAACCGCGGATGCATCGATCGGCAACGTGACGGGCAGCAACTCGGTAAACGTGTTCCTGGGCTTGGGGCTGACGTGGACGATCGGTGCGATCTATTGGCGCGGCACAGGCCGCTCGCCGGCTTGGCGCGAGCAGTATCAGGATTTCACCGAGGGCCGCGGGAAGTTCGTGGTGATCGGAGGGAACCTGGGTTTCAGCGTCATCGTTTTCTGTATATGTGCGGTGTGTTGCCTCACCATCCTGTACGGTAGGCGCAGGGTGTACGGCGGGGAGCTTGGCGGCCCGAAGAACGTGCAGTTATTAACCTCGGCCATGCTGGTGTCTCTTTGGCTGGTGTACGTCGGGTTCTCCGTGTGGAAGATCATGGAGAATTATCCTTGCTAAGAGGCGCCTCCAAGGAAACGGGAGGGGCAACGGCCAATGCCAACGCCCAGGCCGCTTCCTGCGCAAATTTGTATTGTTACCATGTTCTATTCGCCTGCAGTTCTTCGTTGTCGGCTTGGACATCCATGTTTCTTTTCGTGTCACACCAAGTTGCTATCCTATCCCCAGGCAGGCCTGTTTTTAGGTTTTGGCGCTTACGCATATCATTTTCCCAGACTTGCCCGCTGATTGTACTAAGCGTTCCCTTGGTGGTGAAACGTGCCGCCTCAAGTTACCAAAGCACGACAGCATGCTAGCTCATGGGCAGCAATGCGACAACTTGATCGTGTCCACTCGAGGTCGCTGTAATACGTGTATCCCTGTCACTCCCGAGCAGTCGTCGTCATGCTCCTCTTCTGCTTTGCCCTGCGGCCCTCATGAGGCAGACACAGTCTCCGCTGTCCCTGTCGTCTGCGCAGGCATTCGCGCGTACACGCTTGTCGGCTCTCGGATTTCTTATTGCTACCTCGACCTGCAATCGTATATTCGGAGAGTACGCCGGCCAGCGTCTCCTAATCCTCTCGCTTCGCGGGGATGCACGTCCGGAGCACGTACGGTGAAGTCGTTGTGGGGCCTTTTGGGAGCTTCTTGGGGGCCTTTTGGAAGCCACTTGGGGGCCACTTGGGGCCTCTTTGGGACCTCGTAGGACCGCGTCGGAGTCCGTATTTTGGGCCTCTCGGAGCCGCTCGGCTCGGTGGCTCAGCCGTGCAGTGAGCCTTCTGACATGAGTTCGTCTTGATCTAGTGGAACGTGTCCCGCCCTCCCCCGTTAAACCATAGGCCATGCTGCACCGCCTTCTATCCCTCAGGGAAACGTAGTCGTCGGCTCCCCGCAAGGGCTTGCGGTCCAGTCGTTGTGGGGCCTCGGAGGTCTCTTGGAGGTTTGCTGTTGCCTTTTGTTGGGGACCTCCGTGGGGCCTCTTGGAGCCTCTTTGGGGCGTCTTGGGCAGTTTAGGGGGGCGCTTTTGCGTCGTCTGGCCCCTTCGGAGGCCGTCTCGGGAGCCTCTCGGGGCCGCCGTGGGACTCCCTTGGGGCCCTCTCGGGCCGTCTTGGGGGCCTGCTGGACAGTCTTGGGGGCCTCCTGGGGCCATCTGGGTGCCTTCTTGCGCCGTCTGGAGGCCCTCTTGGGGGCCTCCCCCGAGAGTTCAAGAAGGCGACACCGCTAAAACTCCGCAAAAACCTGAGGGCGTCCAATGTTCCAGCTCCTCTTCCTCCTCCTCCTCCTCCTCCTCCTCCTCCTCCTCCTTCCCTTCCCAGCTCCCCTCCCCTCCTCCCCTTCCCTCCTCCCCTTTCCTCCTCCCCCCCCTCTTGGCTTCCGGAGGCTGTCTTGGGGATCCTCCTGGGGCCGTCCGTGGCCATCTTGGGGGCCTGTTGGGCAGTCTTCGGTCCACCTTGAGACGTCTTGAGGCCATCGCGAGCCTTATTGAGGCCTTGGACCCACCAAGAGGCCAATTTTACATGCATGGTTTACGCTCTGATGTTCAGAAAGGCTTGGTTGAGAGCCGTCGACGGAGGTGGCGCGACTTCCAGTGGGGGTCATGTTTCGTGCTGTAACGGGATGCGTTGGATGCGTTGCATTACGGCGTTCGCCCGACCTGCTTCCGGCAACATGTCACCTTAGGACGTGGATTCCTCTCGCTTCGCAGGCTTCACGTCCGGAGCACGTGAAGACTGGGCGTCGGGTGGTTCGTTTTGCTCGTCCGCCGCGCTATTCTGCCGTGTCGTTCTGCCCGCCCCGGGGCGCTGCCAGCGACACGGGGGGCGGCGGATGCGCGCTCCCCCCCATCGTTTCAACGCCGGCACGAGCGTGCGAAAGTCCACGAGGGCAATGTTCTTCTACCTTGTGTCAGCACACGGCCACGCCTAGTTCAAATCCCGATAAGCACAGCAACAACGCGCCGTCCGTTTACAATTTCTCGGGCCTCTTGGTTGTTTCTCGGGGCCGCTTAAGGGCTTCTTCTTGAGGGCCTCTAGCAGGTTTCTTGGGGGCCTCTTGGGGGCCTCTTGGTGGCCTCTTTGGGGCCTCTTTGGGGCCTCTCAGGGCGTCGTCTTGGGCCTTCTTGGAGGCCTCTTGAGCCATCCTTGGGGGCCACTCTAGGCCATCATGGGGCCCTGTTGGGCCGTCTTGAGCCCTCTGGGGCCTCTGGGGCAGTCTTGGGGCATCTTGGGCGCAGGGTCCAAAATGGCGAGAACGCGAACATCCATTGAAACCCATTGGAAAATCAATGAATTTGGCCTGTGCAGGTGTTCTTGGGAGCCCCCTTGGGGTCCTCTGGGGCCGTCTTGGGGGCCTCGTGCGCCCTCTTGGGGCCATCTAGGGCCGTCTTGGGGCCGTCGTGGCCCGCCTTGAGGCCATCTGGAGCTGTCTTGAGGCCCTCTTGGGCCCACAGAAAGTCAACGAGGCCCAATTCAATGATTTTCGATCGGATCGGGTCTTTCAGGCTTCTAACCACCAGAAGGGGGATGAGCACCTTTGGTCGGCGGATGTGGCGTAGCCCTTGGGGGGTAGAATGGGGGCAATTCGATAACGTAAGATATTCAAACGTGTAGCAATTATGCAGTCATGGGATACAATGGATACGTTGCATTGTAGCCTTCGCGGAAAGCGCTGCCGCTCATCACGACGCCTCTGGACGTGGATTCCTCTTCGTTTCGCGGTGTGCACGTTCTGAGCACGTAAGGACTGGGCGTCGGATGTTTGCGCTGCTCGTCTGCCGCGAAGTTCTGCCGTGTCGTTCTGCCCGCCCCTGGTCGCTGCCAGCGCCACGGGGGGCGGATGCGCCCCTTCCCGTTTCTGCGCCAGGACGAGCGTGCGAAAGTCCACGAGGTCAATGAGCACTCACCGCGTGTCAGCACACGGCAATGATCAGCATAGCAACAGCGCGCAATTCGTGAACAATTCCGCGGGCCTCTTGGTGGTTTCTTGGGGCCGTTCGGTTGGGGTCTTCTTGGTGGCTTCTTGGAGGTCTCTTCAGGCCCCTGGGGGCCTCTTTGGGCCTCTGTGAGGCCCCCTGGGGCCTTTTGGGGGCTCGTGGGCCGTATTGGGGCGCTTGCGCCGTCTGGCCCCTTTGGAGGCCGTCTGGGGGGGCCGCTCGGGGCCTCCTTCTGGCTCTCTTGGGGTCCTCTTGGGCCGTCATGGCGGCCGTTTTGGGGGGGCCTGAGCCATCTTGGGGCCCTCCTGGGCAGTCTTGAGGCCCTCTTGGGGGCCTCTTGGGCCGTCTTGGGGCCGTCTTGGGTGCTGCTTGGGCCGTCATGGGACCCCGAGAGCCGAAAAAGGCGAGAACGCGAAAATCAATTGACCTCCACTGCAAACTCATTGTTTTTGGTTTCTTTAGTTGCATTACGGCGTTCGCCCACCTGCCTCTGGCAACACGTCACCTTTGGACGTCCGTTTGTTTCGCTTCGCGGGGTGCACGTTCGCACGTAAAGACTGGGTGTTGGGTGGTTGCGCTGCTCGTCTGCCGCGAAGTTCTGCCGTGTCGTTCTGTCCGCCCCGGGGCCCCTCCAGCGCCACGGGGGGCGGATGCGCCACCCCCCGTTGAAGCCCAACACGAGCGTGCGAATGTCCACGAGGGCAATGAGTATTCACAGCGTGTCAGCACAAGGCAACTCTATGGTCAAATGGCGATGAGTATAGCAACCGCGCGCCAAACGTATACAATTCCGCGGGCCTCTTGGTGGTTTCTTGGGGCCGCTTGAGTGCCTTCTTGGTGGCTTCTTAGAGGCTGCTTGGGGCACTCTGGGGGTCTCTTTGGGTCCCCTGGGGCCTTTTTGGAGCTCGTGGGCTGTGTTAGAGCGCTCAGGCACCGTCTGGCACCTTCGGAGGCCGTCTTGGGTGCTTCGCGGGGCTTCCTTCTGGCTCTTTTGGGGTCATCTTGGGCCGTTTCCGGGGTCTCTTGAGCCGTCTTGGGAGGCCTCTTTGTTTTGGGGCCCTTCTGGGCCGTCTTGTGGTTCTCTTGGGGTCCTCTTGGGCCGCCCTGGGGGCCTCTTGAGCCGTCTTGGCGGCCTCTTGGGCCCTTTTGGGGCCATCTTGGGCCATCTTGGGGCCGTCTTGGAGACCATCTTGAGTCGTCATCAGGCCCTCTTGGACCCCAAGAGGCCCAGTTGACCTCATGTTTTCTTTACGATCTTGAACCCCAGAAGGGCCCGCTATCTATGGGTTTACGGATGTGGTGATAAGTCTGATTGGACACTGGATAGCGTTGCATTGCAGCATCTGCGGACCTGCCTTCGGCAACACGTTCCTTCCAGACGTGGATTGAACGGGCTTGCGCCACATCCGCCCGTTTCTCCACTCCGATCGTTCATGGAGCGCCTTTTGAAGGGAGAGCTCTACCCCCTCCTCAATTTCTTCTGGTACCATTCGCTGATTCTCCACACTGGCGAAACCGGCTGGCCGATCGCGCAGGCCGGCCGAAGCAGGCGCAGTGTGTTTAGGTTGGTTGAAGTAGTACGCAGGTTAAGCAACATTTTTTGAGGCCGCGGCTCTGAGGTCGGGATCCGCCGAGCCCCGGACACCCCAGCAGAGGCACCAACAATGTTGTTTTCTGCTGGTGCCCCCAAACTTCTACCATTTCTCAATAACTAGCCCTGTTCGTAGATCAGATTGCTGGGCCCTTTTCATCAAGTGCGCTGCAGACGATCTGCGCGGTGACGCGAGAACTCTGCACGTGCACACGCACCGTTCCTGGCCGGTCCCATCCTGGACCCAGAATTGGCGCGTGTGAGCGGAATATTCCGCATGCGTGAAGATGCCCCCCTGCCGACACAGGGCGGGGGACGTGACGATCCCGGCGGAGGATGGCGTCCCGTGGCAGCGCGTGCCCAAGGCACCCTGCGCCGCTGCCGCCCCCCCCCTGTCGGGGGCGCTCGGCCGCCACCTGTGGACCTCCTGGAGGCGTGCGCGCCAGAGGATCGCGGAGGCCGTCGAGCTCGTGGAGCTGCAGGACTGCTGGGACACGGTCATCGAGGGCACTGAGGCCGAGCTCCTCGACGCCTGGGACCTCGTGGGCGACAGTCGTGCGAGGTATGAGGGACGAGCGGGGACGCCTGAGACCACGTGGGTGCGGTTGCGCTGGAGGCCTCCGCGCAGGAGGCTGCGGGCGACCCCCGCGTTGCTGGCGTGGGACTCCATCGCCCGTTGGGCCAAGCACGTGCTGCGGGCCCGAGCCCACCTGGCGAAGCTGTTGCCGTACGTTACGCAGCAGCCCGATGCAGCGCTGCCAGGGATCGCCAAGACCCTGCAGGCGTTCATCGCGTTCTTCCGCCGCACTCGGGGAGCGCAGCTCGTTTGGAAGGAGGCTCCGCCTGAGGTCGAGGCGCTATTCGCGCTTGGCCCCGAGCTGCTCGTGCTGCGGGATCTCGAGGCGCGCATGGCAGAGCTCGTCACGCAGCAGCAGAACCTCCAGAGTCAGCACCGCGAGGCGACGGCGAAGCGCTGGAAGGCGTGAGTCGACGAGGCGTTCGCCCACGGGGCCAGCGGGGCTCACCGCGCGACGCGGGTGCTGGAGCGCCTCGAGGTGATACGTGCAGACCACGACGGTGACCCTGCGCATCTGGCGGACCAGGCCATGTCCGAGTGGGAGGACCTCTGGGAAGCGCATGGGGCTCCCTGGACGGCCACCCCAGGCGATGCTGCTGGTTGGCCTGCGCTTCCCCCGATCATCGGCAACGACATCAGGAGGGCGGTGGGCACCTTCTCATGGAAGACCGCGGCGGGCCAGTCTCGACTGCCCCCGCGGCAGCTCTGGTTCGTGCCGGATGACGTCATAGAGGTGTTCGCGGCCCTGTTCACCCGATGCGAGGAGCTCTTGTGCTGGCCGGCGGAGCGGATCATCAACGTGATGGTCTGCTTGCCGAAGCCCGACGGCGAGGGTTGCCGCCTGGTCACCTTGACTAACACGCTCATTCGGGTGTGGGCGAGAGTACGCAAGCCTTTCTCACAGCAGTGGATCAGGGACAGCCCCGATGACGCGATCTTCGGCATGAAGCTCGGGGCGACGGCCACGGCGTCGGCGTACCGCCACAACGTCCAGACCGAGATCGCCCAGCTACTGGGGGAGTCCAGTTGGACTGTGATCATGGACGTGCAGAAGGCCTTCGACAGCGTGCTCATTGGCCCCCTGATTGAACAGGATAGAGCACTCGGCTTCCCAATGCGGCTGGTATGGATGTGTGTGAGCTATTTCAGGATGCCGAGGGTGCTCGAGGCGTGCGGCTGCTGGAGCCGCATGGCGGTGGCCAACAGCAGCATCCTGGCGGGGTGCACCCGCAGGGCGGCCCTGCTGACGGCGCTGCTCTTCCAGGCCGCCGTGCGCCTGCGCACCATCGCGAACCAGCTGGCCCCGAGGTCCCTCATGGACGACCTCGCCATCCAGTGGATCGGGCAGGTTGGCGACGGCGGCGCCAGCATGTTGCCAATGGCGGTCCGCGAGCTCACGGAGCAGATGCGGCCGCTGGGCATGCAGATGAAGTTGGCGAACTCAGGCTGGCTCGCCACGTCGCAGGACGCCAAGAAGGAGTTCCGGCTCGCTGCCAGAGCTCTGGCGCTGCCCGAGAGGCAAGGTTTCCGCAACCTCGGCCACGACGCGCAAGGCGCGGCGGGGCGGGGGCCTGTGGCGAGGGCTAGATTGGAGAAGCTCCAGGCGCGTCAACCTCGCGTAGATGCGCTGGCGAGGGTGGCGGGCCCCAGTGCCCAGGCGCTGTGGAACGCGTCGGCCGTCCCCTCGGCGGCGTGCGGCGCGCCCGCGGGCGGCGTCAGCGACGCGCAGCTTGCCTCTCTCCGGCGCCGCGCTGCGCTGCTGCGCAGCGGCCGCGGCGGTGAGGGAGCGGCCTCGATCGCAGCGCATTTGGCCACCCAGCGCGACCCCTTCCTCTACCCGATGCACGAGGCCACTGCGGCACCGCTGGCGGCCTACGCCATGCAGATCTGGGGCGGCCACCTCCCGGTCGCCAGGCTGCAGCAGACCCGGGGCGCACTCGAGCAGCGGCGGGGCGAGACGGCGCCCGCCTGGCAGACGGCGAGGGGCCCGATCGCCGCCCCGTTGCTGAGCGCGCGCCGCATTGGATGGGACATGCACTTCAGCCTCGCCCTCCTCGACGATGAGGGGCGCCCGATCGAGCTCCTCAGGCAGCGCCCGCAGGAGGTGCGCAAGCTCGCGCGGGAGGGCGTGCTTCGTCGGCAGGGGCGCCAGATCCCTAGTCAGCGCCATTCGACTCCACCGCCTATGGGGGCCAGGCTATGGCCCCAGGCGGCCAGGCACGCGCCGGCGCCGCCGCGGGCCAGAATCCGAGGTGCGAGGGCAGGCCGCCTGCGGAAGCACAGGAGGAGCATGGGATGCCGTGCAGCGCCACGCAGCGGGCTACATCAGCAGCCCCAACTGCCCGCCCTGCGCAGCGCCCGCGCCTGGCACGCGAGGCCACTGGATCTACGAGTGCGAGCGCGTCGCTGCCATGGGCGGGGAGGCCGAGACGGGCGCGGCGCTGGAGGAGCTGACGGACCAGCAGCAACGGGCCAAGCAGCGGATGCGGGAACGGTGCCACATCGGATTGGCCTGTGAATAGAACCCGTGTAATACCCTCATATATACTCCTTATCCTCACCTCTCCTGCGCCTGGCCGTTTGGGCTCAGGTACTGGATTAGATCGATCAGACTTTTGATCGTGCAGGAGGAAAAGATATCCATCTTTCCCTCCTTTCCTCTACCAACGGATCAGGGGTTCTGCACCTTTGTAATCTAACCCCATACACAGGTTATCAGGCCTTTAAAGCTCACAGTTCATCGAGCCCCGCGTCGCGATCTCGCACGCGGCCCTCGGGGTCCATCGGGGCCTCGCGTCCGAGCTCTCCGACGGCGCGACGGCTCGGTGACGAGTTGGAGAGCCTTAGTGTGGACTGTGCAGGTGCCCCAGGTACCCCCCCCCCCCCCCCAGCTCCGACGGACCCGAGGCGCGGCTAGCTGCTGAACTTCACCGCCACGCCGCCCGCGGGGGGACAGGAGAAGGAGTAGGAGCAGACAGTAGGGAGTTTCACACGCCTACCTTCGATCCTCCATCTCCTCCTCCGTCGGGAGCAATCCCAACTGCGTCGGGCGAGAGCCCCGCTGGTCCTGATACTCCAGGGCGCTTTCGCGCTAACCGCCGATGGACTTCAGGTGCTGGCACGCCCAGCCCTGCGACCGTTCCTGTAGCGGAGCGCGTAGCCACCATCGAGGAACTCAGTAGACCAGTGGCGGCACAGCCGCAGACGCAGTACCCCAAGGTATCATCTCATGAGACACCACGCACACACACGGTCCTAGCCGCAGCTCGTCCTTGCGCAACCGTCGTGGGGCCACAGGCCCATACGACGAAAGGAGGTCGAGCCCGCGTACTGCCTCGCAGAGGCCATGCACTCCTCCCCAGAGGGTGCAGAGGGAAGCTGACGCTCCCCACCTCTCCATTTCAGACGACCTGCCGGCGGTAACGTCCGCTGCAGGCGAGATAGCTGAGCTTAGAGACCAGGTTGGAACTTTCGTGTCCAGGCAGTACTCTGGACTACTGAAGAGCGTTCAGACGAACGCTGCCAACGCTGCTGCTCTACGCTAAGATGTTGACGGCGCCTTAGGGATCATTGATTCCAGGATCGCCGAAGATCGCCGCATCTTAGGTGAGCTGCAGCACCAGGTTGACCGTGATATGTCACACTCAGGTGAACGATCGGCGACGGTCGAGAACCTGCGTAACTACCTCGCGCAGATGGAGCAACAGCTTGTGATCGTACGCGACACAGGCGTTTCAGCAGCCAGGATCCTGCACGACGATCCATGACCAGCTCCGCAACCGACCACCACCAGCCGAGGCCACCGACCTTGGCGACGTTCAGTCTCAGATCAACGATCTTCGCTCCCACATGGACCACACTGCGGCGACGCTTCGCACCGAAGCACACACCAACTCGTCGAACCTGATCGACATGTTGCAAAATATTGAGAGTTATTACTCAAAGGCTTGATGCGACCAACGCTGTCGCGCAGGCACTCGCTAACTGGATCTCTGACATCGATCAGCGTTTTCCTGGTGTACAGGACGCCCTGGCAGAGTTGCGTGTCGGACGAGCCCAGACTGCGCAGCTGGATTCTCCTCCCACGGTTTACGATTTTGCCCGCCTCGCTGACAGGTTGCAGGAGGTTGAGAAGGCGGCGGACCACACGCAGTTAGAGCTCTCCCAGGTTATTCGTGAGAGAGATACCGAGAAGGTACGCGTTGAGGGGCACCTCGCACGTCTGGAAAGTGAATTGGAGGGACACGGCGCCCGTCTCCGAGCCTACGAGCAACGACTCGACCGGTATTCACAACGCTCTCGGGATACTGATGAGTACACACGCCAAAAGGTGGCCTAAATACACGATGGCATGACGAACTGGACAAATCAGCTGATTGACCACACCAACGACACCACACTTCATCTTCAACCCGCAACCGCCCTGTACAGGCCGACGGCAGCGTCCGCCGAAGCACCACCGGCTTCTGCAGGACAACAACGACGTACGTCACCAGGAGCAGCCTCCGCGGCAGCTTCAGCACAGACACGCCACGTGTCTCCTGTGCGCACAGAACCAACTACCGACGGTGTACCGGTACCCTCACAACCATTGTCTGCGGTTTCGGTCAATACTACTACTCCTATCAAGGAGTCAGACACCGTCCGAGTCCCTGTCTTGCCTAAGATCACGCAGCTGCTTGAGTGGCAGCAAAAGGTACGGAAGAACTTTGGAGCCGCCTCAGGGCGACCTTCCAAAGCATATGCCTTCCTATGCGTGGCTGAACAGCCCGAGTGTACCTTCGAGGACTTACAAGACAGTGGAGACTTCGAGAGCATCGATGGCAAATTCGCTACTGCTCTCAGCGACATCTTATCCTCAGACTTGCGCTACCAAATCAGGCTCATCGAAACTGGAGAGCACAAAGCAGGACGCATGCTCAAAGGACGCCAGATCTACTGGCACATCCTACAGTCCTACAAAGTGACAGAGGTTGATGACGACCTGCACGACTTCGAGCGCCTCAAAGAACTGAGGATGAGAGATGAAGATTTGCAACGTTTCATTACTGAGTGGGACGCTTTACTATTGGAGTGCCGAGAGGCACCCGATCCAAAGATCTTGGAATCTCTGTTTCGCACGCAGATTCGCAGACATGCCTGGATGAAACAAGATATGTACGAATACCAGCGCATGAAGATCAGCGACCCGAATCGTACCTATGATTGGCTCCGGCAGCGCGTTCTGGACGTACTGGAGCTTAAATAACTGGAGAAGAATCAAAATTTGTTACGGTACGAACACGAGACTCGTTCTCAAGTACATGTATGCGCCGCCTGGAAGAAAGGCAACTGTCGCAATGGTGAGCGATGCAAGGCTTTGCATACCTTCTCCAGGGGTTGGACGAGCACCAGATCTTCCAGAGCATCGATCGTTGGTGGCAACTCCCCCCGCAGCGTTTCAGCCCCTGCGAATCCCAAGAAGCCAGCACCGAAGCCATTTTGCTTCGAGTTCGCCAAGCGCAACACATGCACCAGAGGCGACGAGCGCAACTTCCCACACATGGCGCAGTGCAGAGACTTCGCACAGAACAAGTGCACCAAGGGCGACAAATGCAAATACGCTCACCTGGCACCTGGTGCGAAGACACCCGAGCGAAGCCCGAGTCGCCCACGGACCTCCAGTCAGGACAGTCGTGGCCGACCACCGCCCCGCGGATCAGGGAGCCAACGCTCTCCACAACGCGGTGGGGTCCGCTACGCAAACGACTCACACCATAGACGTGACAACCGATGCCAATACGACCGATCTCGATCATCCTCCAGGAGGTCTCCAGACTCTCGCAGCCAGTCGAGAAGTCGTTACGACAGATCTTCGCGATCTTCTTCCCGAGGACGAGACAGCCGTGGCGGAGGACGTGGCAGCCCACGTGGCCGCGATAGATCATACGGTAGTAACAGAGGGCGTGGCCGACGTTCCACGAGCCGCGGTTCGTCCCGTGGTTCTCCCCAGTTCAGGGCACGCTCCCCTGCCAACTATCGACGTTCTCGCCGCTCCGACCGCAGTTACGTCATACGTGACAAGACTCTCATGGCCACCAATAAGGCCACTACAACATCTACCAAACCACGGCGTCGGATACGTTTTGACACACATAACTTGGAATATTACCCGCACATCGTCTCCGGCAAAGCCACTCTGGATAAGTGGAAGAAGATGCCGAATGAGGGCGACATTGTCAAAGTACCAGACCCGCTACCGCAATGGTGGTGGAAACAGAGCGCAGACGCCCTACAACGTTGTCAACGGGAGCCACAGTTATGGTACAAAGATCTACATGACTACCGACACAACAAGGAGTCAGTGGTCACACCAACTGCGATTCCAGATTCTGATGACTCTACCATACAGTCATCAGAAACACACCAGACGAAGACAATGACTTCGCAAGTCGACCCTCCACGCTCGACCGCTGCGTTGACACGCTCCTGGGTTCTCGACAGTGGATCTGCGCATCATATTCAGGGTAAAAACGAGCTGACGCAGACCGAATCGGATCGCATATCTATTCGCGAGGAGCATATTCTGGAAACTGCCAACGGCGATCGTACTGTCAACGAGCACTACGACATACGGCTACCCGAGGTTGGCTTGCAGAGTTCAGCCCTCGCCTTGCCAGATTGCCCATCATTACTATCAGTTGGACAATTGATTGAAAATGATGGCTTTCGGCAGCTTTGGGATCCAGAGCTGGGTTACTTGCTTCAGGATCCGGGGGGCCAATGGTATAAGATTCCAGTCAACAACAGAGTTCCAGAATTACGACTCGACGGCTTGGTGATGATACCACCACCACGACTGTGCACTTCGTCAGCACCCAGACGTCGTCAGCGCAAGCGTTCATCCGCCCGCTGCAACGACATATGCTGGTGTTGCAAAACTACAGAGCAGTCACCACCTACAGATGAGCTGCGGCCCCACATAGGGACCTGCCCCAAGAGACCACATGTCGGCGAGGGAGGAGGAGCACGGACCGCCACGGTCGAAGAACCTCCCGACACAAATAATGCCGAGTCCAACGTGGACACACCCACCGACTCGCTTATGTCTCAGATGCAGTGTTCTCTTCCCGCATGCGGGGGGCTTGCAGATACAGCTCAAGCAGATATCGACATCACGTCGACCTCCTTCGAGGATCTGCCGATGGAGACGCTCATCACAGTGCACCATGATAGTGATCGTGTTCTTCCAAACAGACAGAAGAAACCGATTGGCCCTATGCGCTACATGACCCACAGTCCGGAACACCCAGACTGTGAGATTTGTTCTCGCACGATGGCGCAGAACGCTCCGTGCCGACGACAGCGCAAACCACATCCACCGGCAGACCCCACCGACGAGGACACAGCCTACGAGGTTTTCGTCCCGAAGAAGTTCGGGGAAGCTCTAACTGCCGACCATATCGTTTTGGCCAAAGACGATGCCGCCGACAAGCACGGCGACAAGTATGCACTTGTCGTCCTGGATAGATACACCGGCATCTTCATGGCATACCCAGCATTACACAAAGACGCAGCTACTACAAAGGCATCTCTCCAGCAGTTCATCGCCGCGAACGATGAGGCGAAGCGCATATACACAGACAAGTCTGGAGAACTTCAGAAGGCACGCCGCCAACTGGGATGGAGACATGACACAAGTACTCCTCATCGTCCACAAACGAATGGATTGATCGAGCGCGCTGTCAAGATCGTCATCCTCGGTGCGAGAGCTGTGTTGCACATGTCTGGCCTGGGGCACGAATGGTGGAAAGAGGCCATGCAAGCCTTTTGCTGTGGACATAATTTTGCGCGTCAATCCACGGGCGTTGCTGCCCTCAGCGAGGAACATACCGACAAGACGGCTCACGAGATACGTTTTGGCGAAAGTTTCCCCGGGCACTGCATTCCTTTTGGTGTTCGGATCTTTTGGAAATGCCTCAATCCCGAGATCAATAACGAGACTGCAAAGTTCAAAGAGAACAGTCGGGAAGGATTATTCATGGGTTACCATTTACACTCCGGTGGACGATGGTCTGGTGATTATCTTGTTTTGGACACGGCTACATACGCCAAGAACCCAGACGGTGACTTGTGCCACGTACACAGAGTCAAAGATACTATCATCCCCGACGGCAAGTTCGCCTACCCAGTGAAAGAAGGTACCCTGCGACATCACAACCCTGAGGCACACGACGAGGTCAAGGCATCTATTTCTCGCCCCTTGGGCGACAAACCAATGCCCGACCCCCCACTTGCCTACCCCAAAGAGTGGGATGATCCGTCTATGATGACGATGGACGACAACATCGTTGATACCCACCCATTGGCCTCTCAGGTTGCTGCACCGGCACCGGAGCCCGACTACTGGGAACAGCGTGGATATTGCGTCATCAGACACATACGTACCCCACGCAGAAAATTGTTCATACCAACAGACGACTCTATGAACATACCTGTACCTGTTGATCAGCTCGACGTGACTCGAGACTTCGAGACGACCTCTACCTTCGACGGAGAAAGTGTATTTCGCGATGTTTGGGATGGTGTTAGCGCCAACGACCACCGGGAATTGAGTGAGCCTTGGACTGGCCTGGTTCGATTCTATGAGCTCCCTAAAATGTTGCCAGACGGCAAATTGGTGGTCCGCGGCCGCGAGACACGCGCACAGACCACTACGCGTCCAGACCACATTCTTCCCGAGCATTGAAAGACCTTATCTCGTGAACAGCAAAAGAAAGAGATCGAACACGCCGAAAATATCAAACAAGCTCGTGAGATTCGTGACCGAGCCGCACTTCGAGTGTGGACCCGACAGGACAAGCAATCTAAACATTTCCGTACCACTACAGCTGGCGGGCCCATATGGAATACCGTGGAACGAGGGATTACGTACGATACCGACAGCGGCGCTGTCATCCGTGACGAGGACGTCAAGGGCGTGACCAGCAAAGAAATTCTGCATGCCAAACTACCTGGTGGACCACGTGACATTCAGTACTATACTACCGCCAACCCTCACAACAGCCTGCTGGAGCCGCACGTGCTCTGGTACTTGTCGACAGTGAGGGGAACGACTTCGGGACCGTGAACCCGCTTACACGCAAGTTCACCCCGTCGGTAGGAGTACCCACTATGCCACGTGAGCCGACATACACACCGGCACACAGAGACAAGATTCCTGATTCACCATGGGCACGCCCAGCCCTGGTTACCAGAAACTGGAGTAAGAAAGAAGTTGCCGCATAACCACGCGCACAGGAGGCCCTACGAAAAGAGTACGAGCGACTTGAGAAGAAGCAAACGTGGATGTTGGAGACTGTTGCAGAAAAAGCAGATACCGAATCACAGGCGATTCGTACTGGGACGAAAGTTCACTTCTTCAATATCCTGGAGCTATCTTCAGTCAAACATGAGGAACTCCCTCCTGATCTACGTAAGTTCAAGGGCCGAGTGGTGGTTCAGGGCAACACCGGCAAAGATGAAACCGGATTGGCCGCCATATTCGCCGACGCCGCATCCAGCGCGTCGCATATCGAGGCTTCCAAATTTTGTGATGCTACCGCATTATTACCACAATATGCGGGCGAACAAAGCGATGCACCTGGAGCATACACGCAGGCATTGTTATACGGAGACGGACGAATCGACCCAGTCGATACTTGGGTTACCATGCCCAAGTGGCGCCAACCTGCATCTTGGTCTAAATGCAAGAATCCCGTGTGCCGATTACGATTGGCACTATACTGACATCCTCTCGCAGGTGTCTTTTGGGAACGAAAGTGTCGCACATGCTTGGAAAGTGTTGGATTTGAGCTTATTCCAGGCTGGGAATGCGCGTGGAGACACGACAAACTGGGACTGAGACTTTCAGTATATGTGGACGACTTCAAATTTGCAGGTCCAGCCATCAATCTACAAGCCGGCTGGGATTATATCCGCAAAAGCGGCATTGTTTTGGATCCGCCTACTCCATACTCTCAATACCTTGGCTGTGGACAACAGGCATACGACGTACCACAGAACATCTTTGACAAAAGAATGTCTACAATTCGACCTATTTTGCCTGCACACAGTGATAAAGAATACCATACAGCCAAACAATTTCGTGGAATACGACATGACATGCTTGGTTTTACTGATCAGTGTATTCAGCGGTACCTGGAATGCGCCTCCAAGCATGCCCAGGGGACAGGGTCTCGTCGTAAACGGCCCGACTCACCGAGGGCTTCGCGATCCAAATCGCCTAGCTCCTCCGGGTCGGTCGCGAGACCCACAGGTGTGCTCAACGCACGGCCGCGATCATCCAGCCCAGCTAGATCGGCCGACAAATATTCCACTACGACAGAATCAACGACAGTCACATACGATGACCTACCCGACTCCGAGACTCTTGGCATCGAGGACACCTCCTTTACCGAGTCCGACTACTCCGACGAGGGTATCCTCGGCCAGGACGCGGCGAGTGTATTGATGAAGATTCTCTACCTGGCACGCTGCTGTCGTTTCGATCTTTTACATCCAGCCAGAGAGATTACCTAATGGACTACCACGTGCGATAAACGTCTACATCGGTTGATATGCTACATCAAAACGACGCGCACTCATTGCTTACATGGTTGGATAGGCGATTCCTCAGACAAGCTCGCCATCATGCTCTTCATTGACGCCTCGTTCGCCGATTGCATTACCTCCCCCAAGGCCACTACCGGCGTCTTCGCCGCGCTTGTTGGACCCAACGCGCTCTTCCCGGTCAATGCCGTGCGCAAGAAACAAACGGTCGTTTCGCATTCATCCACAGAGTCCGAGATCGTTGCTCTTGACTCAGCACTACGACTGGAAGGGCTACCACTACTTTCATTCTGGGAGGCCGTGGTGGAGGTTGCCAACACCTGCAAAGAGAAGAATACTTGCCTGGGATGCCTGGGACGCGCCGCCACGGCGATATGTCCGACGTTGGCCGCCAAAAAGAAGAGGCGCAAGCCATCGCCTCGCAAGGCGCCCCCCGCGCGGGGATCTTCTCCTAGCCGTAGGCAGCTACCGCTGAAGACGGAGCCACCTACGCCTCCAAAGAGGCGCACGATATCCCATGAGGGTACCGTGCTACACGTGGATCCAGAGCCTGCTCAGGAGAGCAGCTCTCCCAAAGTACATCTCATCGTCCTCGAGGACAACCAGGCCGTGATCAAGATTGTGTCCAAAAGAGACGTACACCAGCACTTCGTCATCTTCACCGTACTCATCGTATAAACTTGGATTGGATATGCGAGACATGCCAACTCGAACATATTGAGCTCAAGTATGTAGGTACAAAAGGGCAGATTGCAGATATGATGACTAAACATGTTGAGCCAAAGAAAGCAGATCTCTGGAGGGATCTATTGGAGCACTCACTCATTGTTCCTGCTACCCCGTTACAGTGCGCTCCAAAGAACCCATGGAGACCACTGCGAGGGCCTCGGAGGCCCGATGGTTTACCTCGTGTCGCAGAACCTCCCAAACTGGATGGATGTCCGGAAGTATGCGAAATCTTACTTACAGAAAAAGAAAAATGGGACAAGGTAGGATCATAATGCGGAATGATGTGTGTTGGATAAGCCAATCACGAGGGCATATGTGCATGCATGTGCCATATCGGTGTTCCTGCTGCGGCTACCGATTTGCGCGCACCTCGATCGAGGGCACGCTCACCACGCGGTAGACAACCCCGCCATCCTCCCTCACCACCGCATGATACAGAGAGGTCTAGGACACTTATTGTACGTTCGTGCCGCAGCTGTTTTACCACTCGAGCGACATGGCTTACCAGCATCCTGCTCGCCGTGTGCGAGACGCAATCAAGTGAGATCGGTTTTAATCCCGATCCCCCCATCCCCGAGATGGATCGGGCACCGCCGCTCCACCTCGACGGCTGGGCCATCGCCTACGACGCCGGCTACGACCCGAACGCCAAGGACGACGACCGCGTGGGCTTCACGTACCACGCTCAAACTGGCCGCCCTCGCGATCCCGAGGATGGCTTTGCCTACGTACATCATCAGCGCTTTGATCGTAGTGCAGAGTATGCTCTACGTGTGCCCGACGAGTCCACCATTGTCGAAGTTACCCGCTCCGCGTCCGCCGACGTGACGAGTTGGATCGGCAAAGTCGATGGGGGAGTCGGCGGCAACGCCAACTACGAGTACAGTACGACCACGGCTACGCCATGGATGTCACTCATGAGAGCCATGTGCATGATCTCCAGCCTCTTCACACGTAACTCTTCTGTGCAAGAAAACGTTCGTGGCTGACATGATCACTTGCATGCTGTGATTCCAAACTCACACCGCAAGTGCCCACCAATGGAGCTCACGACGGTGGTATTAAAGGCAGAGTGGATGATGATGCACAACGATGGGTCAAAAGTTGGCAGTGCACTTCTTGGGCAATACGCCGGGGACAGCGTTCAGGACACAATCTACTTGTACAAAGATGGGCTTTGTGCGCCTCACGATGTATACAGTAATGGATTGACAACTCCCAGCTACGCTCCTAATCTTGATCGCGCTGCGATCAAACTACCCGTACGTCCACCTGGCATGGCCAGGACATCAGATACTGCGGGACACCTCGGCCACGTTGTCGAGGATAACTTTGTCACCGAAGTGAGGGCGTTCTCCGATTTCACCCAGACAGGCAAATTCCGCCGCAAGCTCAGCACGTGGTTGACCGCACGCGGAGGATTTGGAGGCATCGGATCAAGCCCCAAGACGGTGGCAACACCATCTGATCACCCAGACGGCTGGAAAACCCTCCCAGAGTACGACGACAATCATTGGCAGCCATACGAGGAGGGCTCAGTGCTGCCCAGCGAAACGCCTACCAAGGAGGACCCTGGTCTTACTCCTGGTGCTGCTGTTGATCCGCTAGAGCTTGCTTGCACAAGCAAAATACAGCGCGTTTTGTGGTGGTCGATTGGTTTCTACCCTCCTTGGAGACAACGGGTGGCATTCACCCATACAGGAGGATCTGGGACTTCTTCTACATCATGCAAGTGGCCCGTCAGGGCACGCATACAAATGGACAAATCTGTGCACGGACTCAACATGGACCACGCACCCCAAGAAGGGATCCAAGACCGCCAAGCACAAAAAGTATCCCAGCCACGGCATCGACGAGCTCAACAGCCCACAAAAGCGAGACGCTCTTGCTAAAGCATCAAACGTTGGTCTCGTACCTTTATTTACGCCGTGCCTCAATCGTGCAGAATGCATCGGTGGCGCCACCCTCGAGCACTTGTCGACCGTCATCCGCGACGACATTATGATGTGGGCTTCTCCTTTGGCAATTACAAAGAATGGTTCAAACAGAACGACACGGCGATCGGCCAGGACTGCATTATATTGCCAGAGGCTGGTGGCGACACCCGCTGTGATATGGCACAGCTCCGTGATCAGCGCACGCAGACACAGGAGAACCGTGTCACAGCTATCCTTGCAAACCAGTTCGAGTCTACACTCGAGCAGCGCAACATGATCCCCATGATCCGCAAGGCCAGGGGCTTGACGCTGATGAACGACAATGCTTCTATCAAAGAGTGGCGTAAATTGAATGAGGTCATTTGGGATTATTGGGCAAATGTCTTCCCTGCATTTGTGAAACAAAGACACTACTGCAGAGGCCTCAACGCCATGGTGGTCTGGAGTTGCAAACGACATTGCATGTGCCAACCACGGTCAAACCATATTGGACACACGTCGCCATGAAGATCGCGCTCATACTTCCGTGCGCGAGCTCATGAAGATGGAGTGCGAGGGTGGCGTCCCGACGCTTATGCCAGTACACGTGCAAGTGGATCTATCACGTTTTATTGACGCGATGCAGTACTTTCATTGCCCCACGGTCATGGGGCCAGGCAAAGCGACACAATGGGGTGTACACCCGAACTTCGACTACCACACGGGTGATCTGATCAAGACAATGCAATCACGTGGAATTACATTCCTTCCACCAGATCACTGGATAGATGCTTACGACAGGATTCCGCCTCAGGCTTGGCATTCGACACAGAATAATCACAATCTGGCAATGTTTACGACTCAATTTTGTGACGCAGTATGTTATCGCAGTTCTGCGCATTGATCCAGTCATTACCATCTCAGCCTTATCCATTCAGACCTCCTATCCTGACTCCGGTCACGGACGCACAGGCCTACACCCAGGCCAAAGAGATTATGGAGGCTCTTCAATTTCGAGAGAAGATAACCAATGAGTGGATCAGAGATCTCAGCCTTACGACGCTGATGACTCAGACAGCTGGAGAAATGGCTCATTGTGCTTGGATGGCATCTTGTGCCAGCGGTACTTTGCCAAAATCAATGCCATAGGCAACAGGCGATCCATGCGTCCCCATCCCTGGACTCGCAAAAGAGCCTCCAGCACTTGATCCTCGCGATCCTACCAAGGCTATTCCTGATAATGACCCATTTGGCCATGCATACGACGAGCTGTCCAACTACCTTCTACTTCTGATCAACGACTACCCCGGGGCGTGGGCATCTTGGGATTCACCTGAGAAGAGAGAGCTCTTTCATCCCAAATTTGTGAAAGAGATTCAGGACGCACACGCCATCACCTGGGTCGTGTACGAGCAGTTCCTACAGCAGATTACTGATTTGGACGGCGATGACGATTCGACCAAATCACGCATCATCGCAGAGGGCAACAGATTGAATTCTCATCGTATTGGTCCTAGTATCGACAACCAAGACACTATTATAGCATGCAGAGGTTTCTTTACACAGAACGCCTTGGATCGGCTTGCATTGGGACTCGAGGCCGACGTTCCAACTACCTTCTGGCGCGCGGCAGCTGGGACAGACCAGCAGACCGAAGACGGGCAGCCAGTGCAACCAGGCCCACTGCCTGAACCATTGCAGCCTGGCCCGCAGCCGATCCCTTTACCAGAGCCATTACCGACTGGCCCGCTTCCGATTAGCACGCCAGCTGATCCATCGCCACCAGACCTGCTGCCGACAGCCGCGTCAGTCCCGATCCCTGATGACGACGCTGACGTGGAGGCGGCGGAGCTGGAGGCAACTCCTGCCGACGACGAACCTTCTCCCGATCAGCAATCGGATACGGTACACATACTGTCATGGCAAGACAGTTGCGAGCGTTGCTTGCACGAGGACATCCGCCAGATCGCGACATTCGACAATGCATGCACTCTTCGTGAATACAAGCTCCAAGCAGGCCTCGTGGATGATCATCCATACGTTCCCCCTCCGCTGCGGGGCACGTCCGCAACCAATGGCATAGCTTGATTGCAGGGCGATGAGTGGACGAGTCAATTGTCGTACGACGATTGTGTGATCGCCCACGCGCCCGACATCGTTCAATCTGGTTGCTTCCCAGAGTGGAAATGGATATCGCCCCGCCGTGCGACGAGGTACGCTATGGACCTGAGCTGCTCGATGAGTGGCTTGGCGACCCTGTTTGGATGAGCAAAGACATCACGACGACGCGACGTCATGCGATTCACTACAAAAAGTTCCATATCTACCAATTCAATGATCGACGTATCAACATATGGCCGAGCTCAACACAACGCAAGTTGAATATTCCAAGCACTTGGAAATCTTTGCAGGATATGGTCCAGTGGAAATTTCGAGACCGCGCAGTCCACAACGGACCATCCACCGAGGCGGCCATAGCACACTCCAAAAAGGATGGTGAACCAGACGGGTACATGGATTGGACTGATCATTATTACCCGATCTTCTTTGTCATTCGTGCGTTCCAGAAGCACATTGACCCGCAGAAGAATCGGAGGGAGATATATGCCAAACCAGTCCCCGACGGGGGCGACCCCAGCTGCTTCGATTGGAACAGCGTCATCGCTATCAGATGCGTTGGAGGTCACAGTTGCGTCAACCCACTCTCCAAACCATGGAATATGGGCTGGGAGAGCTTGCAATGGACAGACGTGAAGTACCTCCACCATGGCACAACATTTCGTGCCTGGCGAAGCATCCTCAAGTCAGGGATTATTCCAGATTATTCCAGGCTATATCGATCCATCTTCTCAGAGAGACAAATACTTTCGAGGATCACCACGCACGGAGGCATTCTTCAGTTCCAGCACCTACATAGACAACGTTCAAAAGAATCCTCACACCTCGGTACAACCATACAAGTTCAAGCACTACAAGAACGAGGTAGAGCTGGTGATCAACATGGAGATTGCCACAAAGGCTGGGTGCAGATTCTGGCTGGGCGCACAGGGTGCTATCATGACAGAGGATGTGGTTCCAGCCGCCGCAGTCATCGCCATTCGCCGTCTTCAACCACGCAATGAGCATGGCCGGCAGATATGGCCGGAGGGCACTACTTGGGTTTACCCGCCATTGGCTGCGAGACAACCATTGAGCAAATGCGAGATTTGCGCTGTTCCCCCTGGGACAGACATGATCGACGACCTTCCTGGGATTGCACCAACTGGCATGGCACACGACACGGCTCAGCAGTCAAAGACACAGTCCGCCTCAGCATCATCGGCCCAGCGTCCAATCGCCCCTCAGCTGGGGGCGACCCCCGCTGGCCACACATCTGACGCCGACGCTTTGGATGAGACGATGGTCCGTGCTATGATTACCAGTTGTGGGCACAACACACAGGATACATAATGGCTGATAGCCATGTCATATTGCCGAGAGGCCCTGCGACCTATTACATCAAAGATCACACAGAGAGATTGGAATCGCCGGCCTATGTTCAATGATGTTCGCATGGGGAACTTCATTATCGTCAAAAATTGGGGCTCTACCAATTGCTACCACTATGACAATCACTTCCCCAAGGGCAACCACAACACCAAGGTGCTCATGAACAAGGGCCATTTTTATGGACCAATCATTCATTTCGGAGTCTTCGACAAATTCTTTGCGGTACAAATACCTATTCTCAACTACGGTTTACGATGGGTAAACATATGGTATTGCGACAAAACCATGCCTCTCAAGGGCGTTGTCTTCGCTTTGCCAGTACGTGCCGACATCGACCCAAGGCGCATGAATATTGCACTTGAAGGCCCCTCTTCATGCAGCGACCAGATCTATAAGTATGAAGAATCAGGTAATCTACCATATCTTGGAATGCCGAGCATTTACAAGCCACGCATCCCACGTGCACCGACCAGACGCCCCGCTCCTCGGACACCCGATCCCGACGAGCTGGTGGCAACACCTGCCGAGGATCCCACTGCAGAAGACGATGGATCCCGACAAGAGGCAGGCCAATCCAAAGAGCCTCTGGTAACTGTCATAGTGGATATATCGACCGTACCACTCACAGATGAGGAGAAAGCAGCCAATGATACCATGAGGGCAGATTTATCGGCTGACATTCGCGCTGATGAGGACATCGGCTCGAGCATCCTTGATAATATTATCGACCCGCCAGAGAACTTCCTCAACCACCCCGACTACGACCCAGAGGAGGGCACAAGATGGATCTTGCAATCTTACGACCACCGCATATACCGCTGGACGTCGGAGTTGTTGGTGGATTCACCTATGATAAAAGTGAAACAAATTATCGAGGTACACAATGGCAGAGACAAGATTGTGGTGGACCAGATGGAGTCATACTTACGATTTGACATACAATTTGAACCAAAACAGACATATACCACATGGATTACAATCATACCCACAAATGGGCACGCGACTTACCGATTTGCAGTGCAGCTAGTTTCTTCAAAAAGATAGTACACTACCTGGACCCAGAGGTCATTGAGGAATCGACCACAGGCATATTTCAATGGATTTCCAAAGTGTACCAAATCATATTGTTGGACAGCATCAAGGAGCTACGTGATTTTACAAATGATGCTACTTATCAGAACCATCCCGCCCTCAAGACGTTGCGCGATCTCTTCACACAGTGTATCCAGACACATGGCAATCCAGGCTTCCCCGTATGGCGGGAGCCGGTGGAGTCACCTGCCGCGCCTCATCAGGACGATCCAGGCGCTGAGCAGGATATTCCCCGGGACCCAGGCAGCGTTGCTTCCGCAGCTCCAGACCAAGAAACCATGGTATAGATCATAGCCGAGAAAAAGAGGATCGACCGCAAAATGGGCGACAATGAGGCCATCTTGCAGGCAGAGGCTAACCGCATCCGTCCAGACAACATACACCATGGTGTTACTGATTCTGCGGACAGCGACACCTCCGGGTACGCAGGACTACCGGGGGAAAGATTATCTAGGCTCGAGATAGAGGGGATGAGCCGATCGATCGCCTCCCGTCCGACCGCTGAGATCAATCGAGATGCCATGGATCAGATCGGCCGTGTTCTCGCCAGCGGACTCGACACCTGCTGGGGACCCCGTGAGCACCTTGCGATCTCCGGGGCCCCAGAGGAGATCCAGCATGATATCGCGCGATGTCGGAATTGCGATCGTTTCTTATCTCTCGGAATCGTCACAGGAGACGGTACAATTTGTGATATCTGCTGGCAGTATACTGTCGCTGTAGGTGCTACCGGCAAAGGTGGTGCCGCGGAGAGCGACCTGGCATACCTCCAGAAGTTGACCCACTGGATCAAGACGACCCCCTCCCAGGACGACATCACCAGGCATATGACAGATGGGGCGCATGTCCAGATGATGGGCAAGCGCTCCATGGCTGGTCAGGAAAAGGATACCTTGAGGAGATTCGCGAAGAGAGCTGCGGAGAGCTATCAGAAGTGGGTCGACGCAGGCTCCCCTCCTGCACACATGTGCAGGCTGGGCGAGACTGAGGACGACAGACCTCTATACCACCCCTTCGCCAATCTTGTTCAGCGTTTCCTGAATGATGCACGGTTCCACCACCAAATGACAGCCGCTCGTGTCAATAAAGGCGAGAAGGCTTACACTATTGAGGACATGCGCGACGCCTGTGATATTCGCGATCACAGCGTCAGGATTGGCCAAGCTGGTCGGAGGAAATGGTGGTTGAACACAGGCAGACTCGATAGAGGCACGAGGCAAGAGCGCGGACTTATCGCGATTGCCCTTCCCCGCGGGGATGGCACTCGCGAGAAAGTCACGCAGCGGAAGCTTGCCGTGCTTGCCTCCATCGAACCTGCCATGGGTTCTACTGATCAAAGGGGGGTTAGTTCAGGGATTAGAACCGACCCGATCGATCCTGATACATACTCATCACATTCTCATGGTGCCATGGGGCCACGCCAGCCGCGGCGCCCGCCGCCGCCGCGCCCTGCTCCTGGCGACGCTGCTGGACCCAGCGCCTCTGGCGCGCAGGACGACACGCCCGCTGGGCCGCGCGGCGCCGCCGCGCAGCGGCAGAGCGGCGATGACAGCCGCAGACCAACGACACCTCCCCGCGCCAAGAGGGCGCGCAGGACGGAGGACTACGCGACGTGGTGGAGCAAGAACCTAGAGGACAGCCAGTGGGGCCCCAGGTACTGGGGCTACTATGCCAACTGCTGGATGTACATCACGGACAACAACGACGAGTTCGTGTATGTCAGAGACCTGCTGCACAACGATAGGTTCCGCCACTGGACCCCGAGGACGCCCTGGGAGACCTGCGCGACGAGCTACATCGCGGAGGATGGCCACAGGGCGTGGGGCCAGAGGTTCTACGCGAGGGGCAACACGTAGTGTAGTCGGCCGCGAGACCCACCGCCCGATTGGCTCGAACTTCATATTTATACAAGTTCGCCTCGAGCGGCGAATAGCAGTATAATATTAGGCCACTTCACTATCCAAAAAATGTGGCCATACTTACACTTGCGAAAGCCAAGGCAACCTCCTAAGGAGCAACGCCGAGGGGAGTAACATATTGCAGAAATTGTGTATGCAGCTTTTCGTGTTTATCAACGCGACTTTACGTATGGCCATACGCATGTTGCTTTGAGGTTTAGACGTGTTTCTCAACGCGGTCGTGTTCATCAACACGACTCCCGAATACATTTTTATTGTTTATTATTTAGATGATGATAACATTGCGTTGAGAATGATCTGATCCCCAGCTCTCGATTGAGAGCCGGTGGCAACACCTGCCGCGCTCAGGCGCGGCAGCTTTTGATGGTGCTTTATCTCCTCCTCATCATCATCATCCTCATCATCCCTTTTGTTGTTCCCATTTTCTTTTTTATGCTGTTTTGTTTTCCATGTTTTTTTGATTTTGAGGCTCACGACGCCTGGCCAGGCGTTGTCTTGCTCTGGTTTGTGTTTGGCTTTGGGAAGGGAAGGAGAGGAAAGAAGAGGAGGATGCGGAGGGGAAGCAGAGGGGCTCACAGGACCTGGCCAGGCGGCGCTTTTCTTATATAGATACAGACGCGTATGATCTTTACTACGTATTATGTAAATGTCCCCGGCCTGGTTTCTCACGAACCTGGCCAGGCGTTTTTTTGTATGTTTGTTTGGTCTGGGTGCTCACAACACCTGGCCAGGCGTTGGTTTTCCGTTTCTTTTTTTCTGGTTTGGGTGTTCACTGCGTTTTTTTATGTGTTGTTCTGTTTTCTGTCGGGGGTGGACAGAACCCCCGACAGTGACACGTCGATTAGTGAATTGTTCGTTTTATGTTCTCGACATGGTGCCGTGGCCGTTATTTTCCAGGCTTGCGCCCGCCAGCTTTGGGCCTCAGGTCGTTTTCACTAAACCACGTTTTACTAAAGGGGGGTCTGTCCGTCCCCGAGTCTGTGGCCCGTCGAACCCTGTCTGGGGGAATGTGGCGCGCAGCCGCCGGACCAGATAAGCCAGAACAGCCAACGCGTGGCCAGGTTTGATGAGGGCCCGGACCAGAACGAACTAGAATCACCAACGCCTGGCCAGGATTCGTGAGCACCCAGACCAGAAAAAAAAAAAGAACAACCAACGCCTGGCCAGGTTTCGTGAGCCCCTCCTCCTTCCCCTCAGCGTCCTCCGCTTTTTCCTTTCCTTCTTCTTCTTCCTCAAGCCAAACAAATCAGAACAACCAACGCCTGGCCAGGTCTCCTGAGCTTCCAGACCAGACAAACCAGAACAACCGTCGCATGGCCAGGTTTCGTGAGCCCCTTTCCTTCCCCTCCGCATCCTTCTCGTCTTCCTCCCTCCCTGTCTCTTCATCCCTAAGGAAACAGGAGGGGAAGGAGGAGGAGAGGGAGGAGGAGGAGGCAGGGGGAGGAGGAAAAGAGAGTGAGGGAGGGATTTGTTTGATCTTTCCCTCTCTCTCTTTTTCACTTCAGCTCTCCCTTTCTCTCTCTCTGTCTCCCCTCTCTTTCTTTCTCTCGCCAAACTCGCAGCTTCTTGCTCCCAAAGCGCCAGAAGGACCCCGCACAGGGGGTTCCTTGACTGGTGTTTGTTGGCAGGGAATTTGGAGGAGGGGGCATGCATGGAGAGAATCAGGAGCAACAAAGGGGGGAGGACTTGACCAGGGTGGGGTGGCACACCATCCCCTATGGTGCGAGGCAGGCGACGACTTCCTTCGGCTGCGAAGCGCACGATCAGCAGGGTGCTAAAGACTACCTGAACCTCTTCTGGAGCGTGTTCTGACCAGAAGTTCGACGCGGATCCAGCCTTGGCGACGAGGGCTCCGTCCCCGGAGGCCGACAACATACGAACACGTCCAGAAACAATGGCGGCGGCGACGACACCGACGATGATGACGACGACAGTGGCGGCGACGAAGACAACGAACATTGCCTCCAGAGGCCTGTGGAGGTCTCCTGAGGTGTTCCGATGTCTTCGGAGGTGACGGCGGTGGTGGTGGCAGCGACGACGATTGCGGCGGCGACGACGGCGTCGAATTCCTTTCGGTTGTGAAGTTCGGGAGGGAGAGGAGGAGGAGGAGGAGGAGGAGGATGATAATGAGAGCAAGAGGAGTAGGAGAAGGAGGAGGAGGAGGTTTGAGGAGGAGGACCAGCAGCACGAGGAGGATGAGGAGGAGGAGGAGGATGAGGAGGAGGAGGAGGAGGAGAGGGAGGAGGAGGAGGAGGAGGAGGAGGAGGAGGAGGAGGAGGAGGAGGAGGGAGGAGGAGGGAGGAGGGAGGAGGAGGAGGGAGGAGGAGGAGCAGGAGGAGGAGGAGGAGGAGATGCAGGAGGAGGATGAGTAGGAGGATGGCGATGGGATGGAGCAAGACGACGACGACGGCGGCGGCGGCGGCGACGACGACGACGACGACGACGACGATTATGACGTCGACGGCGGCGGCGGCTGCGGCGATTCCCCTTTCGGCTGGGATGCGCAGGGGCCCCTCGCAGCGCAAGTGGCTTGGCCTGCTCGCCCGTCTCGCGGAGGGCGCCTCGCCGTTCGACCGGGCGGGCTTCTTCCCTCGAGGCGGCCGACGATGGCTTCAGGCGTCAGTGGCGGAGACGACGACGCAACGCCATAACAAGTCAGGGCGGAGGTTGCTTCGTCGTTTTCGGCCTCCAGGGGCTAATCGGGATGAAGAGCAGGCTTAACACGCCAGACACGTCAAACACAGTACGCGATAAAACACCAACCCCCAGGAGGGGGTCGAGAGCTCTCGGGACTCGTGCAACATAATCAAGACACCGGATGTCTGGGGTCGCCGTTGTTGTTGTTGCCCCCGTCGAAGGCCTTGGAAGGCCTTCGAAGGCGCCGGCGCCGGCAACAACGGCGGCAGCAGCAGCGACGTCGATGTCGACTACGGCGGCGACGGCCATGATGACCGCGTCGACGACGGCGACCGCGACGACGACGGTGGCGGCGTCGGCCACGACCATGGCGGCGACGACGTCGACGACTGCTGCGACGACGGCGACGACCGCGGCGGTCGCGGCGGAGTAGTGTCTTTTGATGGTTTCTGGCCCGTTCTGGGCTTCTGGAGCCCTCTGGAGGGCTTTCGGAGAGACCTCCTGGTGTCCTCCTGGGACGTGGAGACCTCCAGAGAGGATGATGAGTTTTTGTTTGGGGGCGGCACGGACGGGAGGCTCAAGACCGGCTGCCTCCCAAAAGCTGATGACGGCTGCTGACTGCCTCAAAATTGCGTCTGCCTCGACAGCCACTCCTCGAACACACAACTCCTCGACAGCCTGTCTTCGTCGTGGCGGCTGCCTCAGCAACGGTCTGGGGTGGGAGGCTTGTTTTGGTGACGGGGTCGGAGGCTCCGGGGCCCACGTGATGAACAGAGCACGGCGTCGTGAGGTCTGGGTCCCAGTGGTCGGCCCCCCCGCTACCTGTGGCGGGGTGTGGCCTGCTCGTGCGCTGCCCGTGGCTCACGGCGGCTGCGCCCTGCGTACAATGCGCCGCTCGTGGCGATGATGCCCCGCAGTCGACAGTGCCTCGAGGTCGATCGCGGATCTCCTCTGACCTGGTCTGTCCAGGATCGGCGGAGGTCCAGGTCAGGGGGTCTCCTGGGGTCCTTCCACTACGCGACAGCCACGTCCCATAGCTCTGCCCTGCGTTCGACGTCTCATAACCACGCAGCTGAGAGCGGGCCCTGCACGAGGAACCGAGGGAGGGAGGGAGAGAGAGAGAGAGGGGGGGAAAAAAAAAACGAGAGAGAGAGAGAGAAGAAACAACAAAAACACGCGAACGAGCTTGGCGCACACTCGCACACGCCCACTCACACACAGATAGGAGTGTACCTATACTATATGTATATATGTATACATCAGGGTGTAATGCATGACTTGCGCGCGCGCGGAGGGGATGATTTTGCTTAGTCTGCGAGCAAGTATTATTATTCCAATGGATTCCCGTGCGCGCGCGCCGGGGCTTGGTTTTCCTACTCTTCATGCATGTTTTTTTCAGCGCGCTTGCGCGAAGACCACTCTTTACTAGTGTCCGCGCATGATTTTCGCGTTCTGATATATTCTGATCTGCGCGCGCAGAGCCGTCGTTCTCCACTCGCAAATCATGTTTTTTGTGCATTCCCAGGGTATCTCATCATTTTTGATTATTTGGCGGTTGTCGGGCGGCGCCCATGGCCGTTTCGCATTGGTTTTTGGTTATTCGGCGGTTGTCGGGCGGCGCCCAATCTGGCCGTTTCGCATTGTGTTTTGATTATTCGGCGGTTGTCGGGCGGCGCCATTCTGGCCGTTGCGTATTGGTTTTTGATTACTCGGCGGTTGTCGGGCGGCGCCCAACATGGCCGTTTCGTATTGTTTTTGATTATTCTGCGGTTGTCGGCGGCGCCCACTGCAGTTTCGTATTGGTTTTTGATTACTCGGCGGTTGTCGGGCGGCGCCCATGGCCGTTTCGTGTTGGTTTTTGATTATTCGGTTTTTGTCGGGCAGCGCCCATGTCCGTTTCGCATTGGTTTTGATAATTCGACGGTTGTCGGGCGGCGCCCACTGCCGTTTCGCATTGGTTTCTGATTATTCGCCGGTTGTCGGGCGGCGCCCTTCTGGCCGATTTGGTTTTTTATTATTTGGCGGTTGTCGGGCGGCGCCCTTCTGGCCGCGTCGCATTGGTTTTTGATTATTCGGCGGTTGTCGGGCGGCGCCCACGGCCGTTTTGCATTGGTTTTTGATTACTCGGCGGTTGTCGGGCGGCGCCCATGGCCGTTTCGCATTGGTTTTTATTATTCGGCAGTTGCTGGGCGGCGCCCAACGTGGCCGTTTCGCATTAAGTTTTGATTATTCGCAGGTTGTCGGGCGGCGCCCTCCTGGCCGTCTCGCATTGGTTTTTGATTATTCCGCGTGTGTCGGGCGGCGCCCGTCTGGCCGTTTCGCATTGGTTGTTGATTATTCGGCTGTTGCCGGGCGGCGCCCAACATGGCCGTTTCGCATTGGTTTTTGATTATTCGGCGGTTGTCGGGCGGCGCCTATGGCCGTTTAGTATGAATCTTTAGGAATTCTTAAGAATCTTTAGGAATCCATTCCCAGAACACAATTCCCAGGCCATATTTTTAATGCCTGGAACCAACTGTAGGCCACTTCGTGTTCTTCGTGCTCCCAGAACACCATTCCCAGGCCACATTTTGAATGCCCGGAGCCAACTGTAGGCCACTTCGTGTTCTTCGTGTTCCCAGAACACCATTCCCAGGCCACATTTTGAATGCTTGGAGCCAACTGTAGGCCACTTCGTGTTCTTCGTGTTCCCAGAACGCAATTCCCAGGCCACATTTTGAATGCCTGGAGCCAAGTAGGCCACTTCGTGTTCTTCGTGTTCCCAGAACACAATTCCCAGGCCACATGTTGAATGCCCGGAGCCAACTGTAGGCCACTTCGTGTTCTCCGTGTTCCCGGAACACCATTCCTGTGCAATATTTTGAATGCCCGGAGCCAACTGTGGGCCACTTCGTGATCTTCGTGTCCCCAAAACACCAGTCTTGTGCCAAATTTGGAATGCCCGAGCTGAAGCAGGCTGAGGCCGAGGCAGGCTGAGGCCGAGGCAGGCTGAGGCTGAGGCTGAGGCAGGCTGAGGCTGAGGCTGACGCAGGCCGAGGCCGAGGCAGGCTGAGGCTGAGGCTGAGGCAGGCTGAGGCTGAGGCACGCTGAGACTGAGGCTGAGGCTGAGGCAGGCTGAGGCTGAGGCTGAGGCTGATGCAGGCTGAGTCTGAGAGGCTGAGGCTGAGGCCGAGGCAGGCTGAGGTTGAGGCTGAGGCAAGCCGAGGCAGGCTGAGGCTGAGGCTGAAGCTGAGGCAGGCTGAGGCTGAGGCTGTGGCTGAGGCTGAGGCAAGCTGCGGCTGAGGCAGGCTGAGGCTGAGGCTGATGCAGGCTGAGGCTGAGGCAGGCTGAGGCTGAGGCTGAGGCAGGCTGAGGCTGAGGCTGAGGCCGAGGCGGGCTGAGGCCGAGGCAAGCCGAGGCAGGCTGAGGCTGAGGCTGAGGCTGATGCTGAGGCAGGCTGAGGCTGAGACAGGCTGAGGCTGAGGCTGAGGCAGGCTCAGGCTGAGGCAGGCTGAGGCTGAGGCCGAGGCAGGCTCAGGCCGAGACAGGCTGGAGGCTGAGGCTGAGGCTGAGGATGAGGCCGAGGCAGGCCGAAGCTGAGACAAGGTGAGGCTGAATGGGGGGGGAAGGGGGGGGGGGAGGAGGGGAGGCTGAGGCAGGCTGAGGCCGAGGCAGGCTGAGGCCGAGGCTGAGGCTGAGGCTGAGGCTGAGGCTGAGGTTGAGGCAAGCCGAGGCAGGCTGAGGCTGAGGCTGAGGCTGAGGCAGGCTGAGGCTGAGGCTGAGGCAGGCTGAGGCTGAGGCCGAGGCAGGCTGAGGCAGGCCGAGGCTGAGGCTGAAACTGAGGCAGGCTGATGCATCCGTAGGAATCCGTAGGAATCCATAGGAATCCCTAGGAATCCTTAAGGATTCCGTAGGCATCCTTAGGAATGTGATCGTTCTTTTATTATTTTGTTTTGCTTTCGGCGGAACCCCCCGCCCCCCCCCCCCCGTAGAGAAGTTATGGGCTGATTTTGGCACCTGCTTCAGTCGATCGGACGAACTACGGGGGCCGGCGCCCCCCCCCCCCCGTAGAAACTCGAATCGTTGATGTGTGCAACTGTGCGAACTTTTTCCTGCTATTCTTCTGGAACCATAACGAAAGGGCTCAGGGGCGCCAGACCCGATCGCCAAAAAGCATGCCTCCGGTTGGGCCCTCCCCTGTTATGCCACCGACGGCCTTGTGGAATCATGAATATGTGATCCATAGTAATCCTGGCACAGCCCCGCACAATCACGCATAGCCTTGGCGCAGCCCCGCGCAGCCTCTGCGCGATTCCCCCATGGGGGGTCCCCCATAGGATTCCCTCATCGGCATCTCCCACAGGATTCCCCCATAGGCTTCCCCCATGGGCTTCCCCCATCGGATTCCCTCATAGGTCTCCCCCATAGGATTCCCCCATCGGATTCCCCCATTGGCCTCCCCCATCGGATTCCCCCATAGGCTTCCCCCATCGGATTCCCCCATAGGCTTCCCCCATGGGCTTCCCCCATCGGATTCCCCCATGGGATTCCCCCTTCGGATTCCCCCATTGGATTACCCCATTGGATTCCCCCACCATAGGCTTCCCCCATAAGGTTCCCTCATCGGTTCCCCCCATAGGCTTCCCCCATTAGATTCCCCCATCGGATTCACCCAGACGTTTCCCCCATAGGATTCCCCCATCGGATTCCCCCATAGGCTTCTTCCGTAGGATTCCCCCATAGGCGTCCCCCGCAGGACTCCCCCATCGGATTCCCGCATAGGCCTCCCCCATAAGATTCCCCCAAGGCGTCCCCCGCAGGACTCCCCCATCGGATTCCCGCATAGGCCTCCCCCATAAGATTCCCCCAAGGCTTCCCCCATAGGCTTCCCCATAGGATTCCCCCATAGGCCTCCTCCATCGGATCCCCCATCGGATTCCCGCGTAGGCTTCCCCATAGGACTCCTCATCGGATCACCCCATAGGATTCCCCCCATACGCTTCCCCCATAAGTTTCCCCCATCGGGTTCCCCCCATTGATTCTCCTTTCTGAAAGAGGCATGGATCCCCCCACACACACCCCAGGGCGGGCTTGGGATATGCAATGTATTTGTATATGATACTGATCACCCGTTCAGTCCATATGTGAAACCATACCATGCCAGCCCATCCCGGCATTGCCCCCCCCCTCCCCCCCCTGACCCTTGTCAAATAATACCAGGCGCTCAGACAGCCAGCGTCGTTGATGGAGACATATAAGCCCAAGTCGTCCTGACCCCAGCGCTGCTGCAGGCCCCCCAGGGCTGGAGAGGATGAGGCATAGGGGAAGAGGGAGGAGGGATGGAGGGAAGGAGGAGCAGGAGGAAGAGGAGAAGGAGCAGGAGGAGCGCGCCCGAGGGCCTTCGAGTGTTTGGCGGGGTCTCCGAAGATCTCCGATGGACTCGCCTTCCTTTGGGGCTCAGATTGCCCCCCAGGTTTTCGACCATACGGGATCTCCCGACCCCTTTCTGAACTTGTCCACCGCATCCGCTGGACCGTTCCGCGTTGGAGGTAATTGACGAATGTACATGAGCATACGCTGCGTTTCCCGCGCTTCTCACCATCGTTCTGGTTGTTTCAACGATTCCAGGATGTGAGCGGCCATTGATTTGAGTCTTCGCACAGTATTGCAATCCCGACGAATGCACATGAGCATATATTGTGTCTTTAGTGTCATTATTTCTCGATTCTGCCTTGCATAAGGTGGACTCTTCCTCGATTCTGTCTTGCATAAGATGGCACTCGGATTTGCCGTAGCACGAGCGGGTACGAATACGGAAACAATAACTACCAGAGGCGGAGGAGGCGGAGGGGGGGAGGAACAGGAGGAGGAGGAGGAGGAGGACGACGACGACGACGACGAGCAGGAGCAATAGCAAGAGCAAGAGGGCAGGGCGCAGGAGTGATCGAACGCGTTTTTTTGCAGCGCTGGGGAAGTGGTCCACTAATTGGTTTCGTAAGCCAAACACCTCGGCGCGGGTGGCGAGCGGCGGCCGCGGTCAAAAGCCGCAGCTGCCAATGAGCCACCGCGCGCGCTGAGGCGCAAAAGAACGTTGGTCCTCGCTCATCCTCCTCCAATCCTCCTCATTGTCCTCTCTCCTCTCCTCATCCCAAGGCCCTCTTCCTTCCCTCAGCCTGCCTCCCTCATGCCATCGTCCTGCCATTCGATCCCCAGTTTCCTCATCCCCCTTCCTCCCCTCTTCCTCCCCTTTGCCTCCCCTCTTCCTCGGCTTCCCCTCGCCCACCTCGTCCTCACGTGCACTTCTATGTTACGGGGTCTTGCAAAACTTCAGCTGCTAGCCCCTCGCACTCACGCGCGCTACGCGAGATCGACCGCGCGCTCAGGAAGAAACGCACAAACGCCTGCCGCAAGACAGGTTAAATCAGAGCGCTCGCTGACGAAATGGCGCGCGTGCTCGGGGAGATCTCCGAGGCTCGGATTAGCCAGCAAGCGCCAAGTGCGACGAATTGGTTTGCTACTGCCCGCTCCGCATATTATCGCTTCGGCAACGTCCAATCAGGGCGCGCCTCGCCTCCCAAGATGTTGTGTTTCGTCCATACCCACTCCAGCGCAGCCTCAAGTTGTTCCTCCCGCTGCTCCGGCGTGTGCACTTTCCCGAACCTGAAGCTCTTGTAGCGCACCAAGAACTCCTGGGAATGTTCGGAAGGCTGCTGCATTTGTTTGCTGATTGTTATGCGTTGCTGTTTGGGGCGTTTCTTTGGTGCCCTCGAGTGTTGATAACTGTTGCCTGAAGGGTGGCATGTTGTTCCTGGTGCTTCTGGTGGCCCTGTGGAGTGTTGGCTGCTATATTTGTCCCTCTGGAGTCATCGGCCAACCAATCTTTCATAGGTCCATAGTTAGCCACCTTCTCGGCCAGCTCCATCTCCTCCTGCACCTCAACCCTATTGTGGTCGTACGTGACCTGGTAACGGTGATTGTGC
Organism: Prorocentrum cordatum; assembly: GCA_963575745.1. Lineage (NCBI taxonomy): Eukaryota > Dinophyceae > Prorocentrales > Prorocentraceae > Prorocentrum > Prorocentrum cordatum. Next base: position 303,649 of record CAUYUJ010004758.1, on the reverse strand, counting down.
AGGATGTCCAGCGTGATGGCGACCCCCTTCATCTGGGGAATCATCGTCTTGAGCTCCTAGGGGGTCACCTGCATGGCTGGCGAGCGCCGAGCGTCGACTGGCCCTGCCGCAGGCGCCGCATCTTCACCGCCCGCAACCTCCTCGCCCTCCTCGTCGCCGGCCTCGGGCGCGGCGTCCTCGCCGACCCCGACCCCGACCTCGCCCGCGCCGTCGTCGCCGACCTGGGCGCAAGTGTTGGTCTGGTCGGGGCTGTTTATTTCCTCCTCCTCCTGTTCCCATTCCTCCTCTCCTAGAGGCTTGATTCTCCCAGGAGCCCCATGTGGGACCCAATCTCAAAATCATCATCGCCAGTGCAGCAGCATCGCCATCCCCCTCGGGATCATCATCGTCGCCATCGTCATTACCATCACCACTGCCATTCCAATCGTCATTATCGTCATCGTCGTTTCCGCATCGTCGTCACCATAATCATCATCATATTAACAATAATATTCCATCATCGTCATCATCACTACCATTACCATCGCGATCATCATCATCGTCGTTTCCGCCTCGTCGTCACTATACACATCATCATACTAGAAAGAATCATAACCAGCGTAATCATCCGAATCACCATAATATCCCACCATCATCATTATCATCATCACTACCGTCACCATCGTCATAATCATCATCATCGTCGTCGTTTCCGCCTCGCCGCCTTTCCGCTTTTCCGCCTCGCTGCCAGAGCTCTTTTCGCGCTTCAAAAAGCACTGTTAGAGTCCAAGGTAGCGCCTGCCAGCGCCCTCCGAGACTAAAGGAAGAGACAAGTGGCATCGTCTTGCCAGGATCCCTTCCGTGTCTGTTGGAATCTGATGGGGTCCTCATGGCGTCCTCGGGTCCGCTGGAGTCATGCTGCGGTGTCGCTAGGGTTCTGCTGGGGTCTTGATGGGGTCCTGGTGGGATCTCAGGAGGGCCCTGCTGCGGTCGGCTGAGGGATCCTGACGGAGTCCTCCTAGAGAGGGGGTGGTGTCCTCCTGAAGTCCTGCCAGTGTCGTGCTCGGGTCCTGCCAGAGCCATGCCAAGGTCCTGCCAGAGTCATGGCGCGGTCCCGCGGAGGTCCTGCTGGAGTCGTGCACCGACTCTGTTCGAATCTTGCGGTGGCTCCGCCCGTGCCCCGCCAAAGTACTGCTCGAATGCAACAGCGGCAAGGCCCGTATGGCGTACCTGCGCTCAAATCGGCACACACACACACACACACGCACACACGTTCCGTGCCTCTATGGGAGGCCCACCGTAAGCCCCAGCGGCAGGGCCCGCATGGCGCGCCCGCACAAGATTCGGCAACCCTCCCGCACGTTTCGCGGCTCCATGGGCAGCTCCACCGAAAGCCCAAGCGGCAGGGTCCGCATGGCGCACCCGCACCCAATTCAGCACACCCCTCACACGTCTCGTGTCCCCATAGGGAGCCTCGCCGAAGGCCCCAGCGGCAGGGCCCGCAAGGAATACCCGCGCACGATTCGGCATGCCCTTCGCAAACTCCTTGGCACCATCGGGAACTCCACCGCAAGCCCCAGCGGCAGGGTCCGCATGGCGTACCCGCACCCGATTCGGCACACCCCGCACACGTTTCGTGACTACATAGAGAGCTTCACCGAAGCCTTCAACGGCAGCGCCCTCCTGGCGCACCCGCAGCCGATTCGGTACACACCTCACGCGCCTCGTGGCTTCATGGGGGGGGGACACCGAAAGCTTCAGCGGCAAGGCTCGCACGGCGTACCCGCACCCGATTCAGCACATTTCTCACGCGTTTCGTGACACTACAGGGAGCTCCACCGAAGGCCCTCAACGGCAGGGCCCGCATGGTGCACCCAACATCCGATTCGGCACAGCCCTCACACGTTGCGCGGCCCCATAGGGAACTCCACCGAAAGCCAATGCGGCAGGGCCCGCATGGCGTACCCACACCAGATTCAGCACACCCCTCAGGCGTTCCGTGGCCACATGGGGAGCTCCACCGAAGGCCCCAGCGGCAGGGTCCGCATGGCGTACCCGCACCCGATTCAGCACACCCCTCACATGACGCGTGGCCCCACAGTGACCCCCACCGAAGGCCCCAGCTGTAGGGACCGCATGGCGTAACACCACCCGTTTCGGCGCACCCCTTTTTCAGATTTCGTTGCCCCGGGATGAGCCTCACCGAAGGCCCCAGCGGCAGGGCCCGCATGGCGTACCCGCACCCGACTCGGCACACCCGCCACATGATGCGTGGCCCCATACGGAGCCCAACCGAAAGCCTCAGCGGCAGGGTTGGCATGGCGCAACACCACCCGATTCGGCACAGCCCTCGCACATTTCGTGGCCCCATTGGGAGCTCCACCGAAGGCCCCAGTGGCAGGGCCCGCATGGCGTACCCGCACCCGACTCGGCACACCCGCCACGTGATGCGTGGCGCCATAGGAGCCCCACCGATGCCCCAGCGGCAGGGTTGGCATGGCGCAACACCACCCGATTCGGCACAGCCCTCGCACATTTCGTGGCCCCATTGGGAGCTCCACCGAAGGCCCCAGTGGCAGGGCCCGCATGGCGTACCCGCACCCGACTCGGCACACCCGCCACGTGATGCGTGGCGCCATAGGAGCCCCACCGATGCCCCAGCGGCAGGGTTGGCATGGCGCAACACCACCCGATTCGGCACAGCCCTCGCACATTTCGTGGCCCCATTGGGAGCTCCACCGAAGGCCCCAGTGGCAGGGCCCGCATGGCGTACCCGCACCCGATTCGGCGCACCCCTGCCACGTTTCGTGCCCCTATAGGGAGCTCCACCGAATGCCCCAGCGGCAGTGCCTGCATGGCGCACCCGCACCCGATTCGGCACACCCTTCAAACGCGTCGTGGCCCCATCGGGGGCTCCACCGAAGGCCCCAGCGGCAGGGTCCGCATGGCGGCCTGGGCACATGTCGGCAAGCCCTTCACACGCTTCGGCTGTTAGGCTGGTACTGCTGCTGCTGCTGCTGGTGCTATTGCTGCTTGTAGTGGTGCTGCTGCTGCTGGTGCTGCTGCTGGTGCTGCTGCTGCTGTAGTGCTGCTTCTGCTGGTGGTGTTGTGCTTGTGGTGGTGGTGGTGCTGCTGGTGCTGCTGCTGGTGCTGCTGTGCTTGTGGTGGTGCTGCTGCTGCTGGTGCTGATAGCGATTCGGCACACCCCGCACACGCTTCGTATCCCCATAGGAGCCCCACCGAAGGCCACAGCGGCAAGGTCCGCCTGGCGCACCCGCGCCCAATGCGGCACACCCCGCACACGTTCCGTGGCTTCATAGGGGGGGCACCGAAAGCTTCAGCGGCAGGGCTCGCATGGCGTACCCGCGCCCGATTCGGCACCATACCCAACATGTTGCGCGGCCAAATAGGGAGTTTCACCGAAGGCCCCAATGGCAGGATCCGCATGGCGTACCCGCGCCCGATTTCGCATTCCACCCACAGGCTTCGTGACCCCAAGGAGAGCTCCACCGAGAGCCTCAACGGCACGGTCCGCATGGCGTACCCGCATCCGATTCGGCACAGCCTTCACACGATGCGCGGCCCCATAGGGAGCTCCACCGAAGGCCCCAGCGGCAGGGCCCGCATGGCGTACCCGCACCAGATTCGGCACACCTCTCAAACGCTCCGT